>CAIGRN010122625.1:0-11287 GCA_903798345.1 Fraxinus anomala | reverse complement strand
GAAAAATCAAATTTTCTTGAATAAAATATTATTAAAAAAACTTCTCAAAATTTCGAAGTAAACGCATTTTCCATTTTTATGTTTTCCGAAACAGTTTTTCAGAATGGCAAAAAGAACGCATTTTCAAAAATTTCAAAACAGACACTCAAAACAGAAAACAAAAAACAAATTCAAAACTCAAAACACAAAACTGAAACACGAAGAGAACGGCCCCTTAATGTTTCATAGTGAAAAAGGCAATGAAAGAATACCAGAATCGCTCCAATGGATCCAAATTTAATGCACGATTGCAATGAGTCACCAAAATTCAGTGGAACTCAGCTGTGAGTCACAGACTCAACCAAGAATCGGAATGAGTTAATCCAACTCACCAAACTTCGCACGAGTCAAGAAACGGAATCACTAAGACTCAGTACAAACACAAGATTAACTAGGAGTTGCAACGAGTTAGGGCAAGTGAAGAGAAAAACGATGTTATCACACAAGGAACCACTCGACTTCCCAAGAACCCAGATCTATTTCAAGAAACCCAGAAAAACAAGAACCCTAACCCAGAGTCAAGGCTCTGATACCACTTGTAAGGCCCCAAAGTAACAAATATCAAAAGATCGAAGATCACATAGACCAGAAATAAGTGCAGAAGCATAAAACAACTTAACACACGAATTTTTCACCTCGTAGGGTCCGCATGTTCAGTCACAAATAACCTAATCACCAGTTGAGCATCCACAAATGATATAACTCTAGATCCACTAAGAATCAACTAAGAATATTACAAATGTTTGAAAGAAACCAACAGTTTCTTCGTATTAATCTTGCCTCAAGATACAAAACACTGCAATCACCAAACTCAACCCTAAATCTATACACTATTATACAGACTTCACAAGCAATGGATTGAGAAGAACACACAGCACTATTACAGTGTCAAAAAATCGGAATAAACCATAATCTACACTCAGAGAAAAGGGGCACAGAGAGAGACGAAGAGAGAGTAGAATAATCTCGAATGCCAATACACCAAGAGTCAAAACCAACAAGTAATGTGAATAGTTATAATCCAAGGCAGAGGATCAACCACATGTAAGGCTGATAATAATCATCAAATGAGTCCAAAAACTCGGAAATACTTAAGTCCACAGAACCAACAAAAAAGGCCCAGCCCAATATTATAGTGAGGCAGCCCAAATTAGTTGACAAAAATTCAAATTATACTACTAATATTTTTAACCATAAATATTACATTTTATATAGTAAGATAACAAAAAGCACAATATATTGCATCTTTCATCAATTTCAAGATTTGATGGCTTAAATTTATCCACCAAACAAGCAAGCACAAGATGCATCGATTTTGTTGCCAAAATTAATCCCTAAACCCAAGCTTTCTTTTTTGACACAAAATCAAGAATTCTAATGTTTGAAGGTTTAACCATTACACCACAATCTTCTCCATCTTCAGATTATTTTTGATGTTTTGAATTCATATATTTTGTGAAGAATCGATGTATTTGACTCCTTTGATGTTTACGGTTTATACTTGATAAAGTTTGTCGAATATGTTATCCACTAGAAGATGGATGTGATAGCAGATATGTTCGATCCAAAAATTGCAAGAACGTACCTAGCGGCTCAATTATACAAGCATGCCCGTGAGAAGGTTATGAGATTGACTTCGATCTTATATCACAGAGCATCGGGAGGGATAGAAAGATCAAGGAATCATCATTGCGTAGGATCGATTCAGTTTAAATAATCTCTAAACAATTTCACCTTAATGTAGTGGGGAATGGATTATTAGGACAATTCAGCTTTTAATAGAGGTGAATGTTGTTCCATTATTGTCAGGGCTTTGCTGCAATATGCAAATTTGTCAATTGTCAGGTCTTCGCTACAAAGATTCTTAACTCACCTGGTGGTGTGAGAAGCTCGTGTTATTACAATAGAATCAATAGGAAACAGAATGATGTTAAAGGGGCTTATTAACTTGAAAGATGGATTTACTGAATATCAATTCATACAAAACTTGCAACTTATTTTATTGGGAACTTAAGATGCTTGATCAACACTATTCGTGAACTCTCAGCTATATGTACACATGAAACAAATCTTGCATAAAGGATCATGATTCAGCAATTTACAAAGCTCCTTGTTTAAAGTAAATACAACACTTGTATGATTTAGTCATGTTAATCAGATATTAATAGAAACCATGATCCACAATCTAATATGCAGAGATCATTTAAATTTCAAATGTTGATATAACTTTGTAAATGTCAAATTGCAGGTAATAAGATAAACAGCCCAGATCACATTGTTAATGGTAAATCTTCTTCGAATGTGTTATAGTGGCGGATTTTTTTTGTCGGAACTGACAAAGAATTGGGTTTCAGATACATAGATACATTCGTGATTAATAATTACAAAAGGAAGAAATTATCTGTAATCATTTTCTATAAATTTCTTGAATAGAGATCATGGGAATATAACCATCTGATCTCCAAAATCGAAACCAATCAGCCACAAAATCACCTGTTATTAGTATAATATCAAGCAGTTTATTTTTGAATCCATAAGTTTCAGCAATGACAATTAATGCTATCCCTATTGAATTCCCTTTATACCATCAGTTACGACTTCAGAAATGGAAAGTGGATTATGCAATACTTTTTGCATTATAAAAGAGTTATGTAGTAAAATTGGTTATTACTTGGGTTTAGTAGTATAAAATGCATTATTATCTAATAGTTGGGTACATATAAATTTTTCCGTTACATGTGTGACAAGTTAAAAAAGATTTGAATATATTTTGTAGTTAAAAATTGATATTACAAGTATAATAAAATGATATAACCCAATGTACAATAAGTAGATATAAGTAGATAATTAGTCATTGTAAGAATGATATTCAATTCATCATTTTATTATTTTGAACGATCCGTCCATTTGGGGATAAAATCGATAACATTGGAAATTGCCAAAACTAAACACGAATGAGCTCATTCACCTTAAACCATATTTTTATTTTTTCAGTATTTGTATCACTGATTTGACCTCGTTTTGTCCCAAATTCAATCCCAATTCAATTCAATTCAATTATTTAATTCTTGATCTTCACTTTTCTTAGTATCCTGACACGGATTTATAACAAAAAATAAAAATATTTAATTTATTGCATATATATTGCTTTCAAACCTTTCTTTTCTTGTAGAAATACGACAAATTCTCGTAGTTTAACATTAAGTCTTGAAGCTACAAAAATGAATAATGTATATGTACATCTCCTCCATACCTATAAGCATGTATATCTCAAGCAAACCATAAAACCAATCATAAAAGATTGCAAGGAAATTGGAGAATTTCAAATGAAGTACGAGGTAACAACATTTGTTCTTAGTAGACACATATTCTAAAACTCATGTCTTGTGTAAATCAGTTATTGTTCTTATCGAGTGATTCTTGTACTTTTCGAAGCTTCTTTCTTTCTTGTACGACTCTCCAAATCCTAATGTTTTTAGTATATGTAAATTGTAATAGGCATCTTTTGATTAGACATTTTGAAGTACAAATTATTCGGACCACCTTGTTTGTAACGACTTGTTCCCCTTCCCGACTTGACTCATTAAAAGCATATTCAAAATGTCAGTTTTCACCCAAATTCATACTTTGAAGTGTTTGATTGCTATTTTTTTTCCATAAAATATATTTTCCAATTTTTAAAATATGCCTAATTTTTCTTATTTTTAAGGAAAACATTTTCTTTGAGGGGAGTATGTTTTTGTTTTCCTCAAAATAAGGAAAATATTTTCTTTTCTATGTTATATTTTTTATGCTAATCAAACACTCTTAGAAAAAAAAAATGAAAAATCCCTTTCCAAACTTTCTTAAAATACATTTACTAAACAATCATATTTTAATTAACTATAAACATAAAATATATTTTTCAAGATATATTTTTTGAAATTGTATATACATTTATGTATCATGAATAGTTAGTCTATTTTACTTAAGAGTTAGTTATGCACGTATTTTAGAACACTGATAAAAAAATGATATAACATACTAAAAGCAAAAAAGGAATCCCTCCCATGTTAAGAAAATTATAATTTGGGTATAGAATTTCATATTTAAGCAATAAGATTTATTTATCAAAAAGGTAGATAAAAAAAAAATCAACAAATCAAGATAAAGAAATATATTCAAGAGATTCTATCACATGGAATTGTTGCTCAAAAATACAGAAATGATACATGTACATGTTTGAGTGTATATATCATCAAGAGTGTAATTGACACCACACCTAACTCCTATGTGAATGAAAATGATAACATTATCATGAGGGTTACAGATATAGCAATATAATTAATTGGTAACAATATAATTGCACTGAAGGTTACAAATTTAAACATACAAATATATTTATGAATAATAATAATAATAATAATAATCTATATATAACCTTCACCCCTATATAAAATCTGAATTTAAACAATAAGTCAATCAAGATTTGGTGAAAGTTTAAAACATTTAAACATAGGAATAGCCATGGATGTCCTCAATTGCACTTTGGTTGCCAACTTTCACAAAACAATATTTATATCCTCAATCTTCCACTTTGGTAACATACAATGCTATCGAGGCCTCTTGATCATCGTGGCTTTTTTCGGTAAATCCCATAAGAAATGGTAAGTGGAAACAACGAATTCTGTAGCAGTGGCAGAGTATGGTTAGGTTGGGTAGCATTCGGAGGTAAGGTTGGCGGATGGAGTTACATGATTTGTTGTGTGCAAGTGTGGTTGTGAGCGTGAGACAATGAGGGTAAACTTAATTTTTCCTTTCTGATTTTTCTTTATTTTTTAGTAATGATTTGATTTTATTATTTAGAAAAGGGGTTGATTGTAGTTCTTCGCAAAGATTTGGCATGTCAACTAAATATCAAGGCTGAAACGTGCACACCTATTTTCAAAGTTTGAGGACCAAAATGCTAAACGGGTTAAAGATTAGGGACATCGCTTCTATTATCTCCTAACAACTAAACACGCCTAATAATTAATAATTCCATGTCCTACCAGATGTTGAAGTGGTCCATTTGTACTTGGATAAAGAAAAATTTATGCAAGATTGGCCAATACATAAGAGAAAATAAAAAAGGGTTGTCAAAAGAGTATTCCTTCACGACTCAACAAAATAAAATGTTCATTTAGCCCTTGTTTGGTGCCCATTATTTACTAAATACAATATTTTAAATAGTGAATTTTTAAAGATTATGTGGTTAAAAAATAGAAAATAATTTTGAATTTACGTGCAGAATATTTTATTACGTAAATGTGTGATTGAAAATGAATATGTAAAAAAAAAAAAAGGTGTTTTATTTTAAAAGCCATTAAACATGGGCTTAATTTAGATAAAACAATTTTCTTCTCAACATGTACTCACCATTTAAGCAAGGTTGATTAAGCAATAATTAAATATTTCATATTGGTACACTGGTGTTATTTCACAAATAGAGATTTGTGATGGAAAAACGAGCGAATCTCATTTGATACAATAAAAAATGATTAAATCCCACGCTCTAGCTTAGTCAACTCTTCCAGGTTGTATTGGTGAACAAAGTTCAGCTGATGCAGTTTGATTGATTGTAAGCACAAAAGAGTAAAAAAATCAACACAAGTATTTAACGTGGATCGACGATTTGCCTATATCCATAGAGAGCGTATCGAAATTTTTTTCATTATAAATAATAGGATTACATTATTAGTATTTTGGTGCGCTCCGCTCCTCTCGTTCCACTCCACTATGCTCCGCTTCGACATCGTCATTTTGATTCAATAAATTTGTATTCTACTCTATATGAGCCAATATACAACAAGGTTTGATTAAACTTGACAATTAATTCTTCATTAAATTAAGAAAGAAATTAAAAAAAATAAAGAAAAAGAATATTTACCCAAAAAATGGTGGTAAATAACCCTCCTCCATCCCTCCTCTTTGTCGGTTTAATAGTAACCGCCAAAATAAAAGTAGAAACTCCCAGACCTCGTACTTAAACCACTGGTTCCGGCTATGATCATACGCATCCACGTCGTACTTGATCACATCAACAATCCAATTACAACTTGCCACATCATCATCCACTTTTTCCTAAAAAATAAATAAATTCGGGAATCTCATCTGAGGCATATAATAACGTTGTAAATGCATTAACAGAGGAACCAAGCTCCATTGCTGACTGAGGTGAACAACTCCTCTGTTTCTCTCACTACAAAATGAACCGTTTCTCCCATTAAACCCACTTCATATCCCATTATCTTCACACTAACCCACTTAAATACGCAATGAATTCAAGAGTTTCAGGTGAAAGTTCTTGAAAACAGAAACTGACAGCAAAAAGAGAGAGGAAAAAAATTAGCCATAGCCATAGCCATAGCCATGCCATCGGAGGATTTGGAAAGCAGGGGAGAGAAAAGTAGGAGAAGCAATAATAATTCATCAGCAGCCTATTCAGTTCAAGATAGAGAGACTCAATGGACATCATGGTTGATCCCGCTTTTTATTGTGGCTAATGTTGCGGTGTTTGTGGTCGAGATGTATGTGAATAATTGCCCAAAACATGTAAAGAATCGGGGGTTCGTTCCTGTTGATGAAAGAAAATGTGTGGCGAGGTTTCTTGGGAGGCTTTCTTTCCAGCCGTTGAGGGAGAATCCTCTGTTTGGGCCTTCTTCTTCCACGTGAGGATAATTTTACTTCTATCTTTTTCTTTATTGTGAATATGAATTTGAGGTTTTCTGCTGTAAAAAATGAGTCTTTACTCTTTAGTTTGTGCAATATTAATGTGAGTTATTGTATAATTTCTTTTTGAGGATAACATTTTCTTGGATTAGTATTGCCTGTCTTTGGCTTTTTGGTGCTGAGTTTGTGTGAATTATGTTTAGTTTCTTATTTATAGGAGAGATTTTTGTTAAATTGATCAAGTGCATGTTTTATTTGCAGAGAATTGAGTTTTTCTAGCTTAAAAACTGAGTCTTTACCCTATTGTGTATGCAAAATATATGCATTTGATTCTTACAAGAAATTTGAAGTGGTATTAGTTTGTTTTGGTTGTTGGGAACGCTGCAAATTGACTACCATTCTTTGTTTAATAATTTCGTCCAGAGGCCCTAAAATGTTATGAATTCAGAATGTATTGGCTTAAATCCAGTTTTGTGATTTCTCCTTCCCAATAATCTGATTCACCTGCATCTATAAGTTTTCAAATTTCTTGTATTTTGGCGAATGATTTAACTAGTTTCTTTTATTAGAAAATTGAAACGGAGCACTCATAAATATGCTCGTTTAATAGCTTGAGAATGATCTTTATGAGTTGATGATGGAAAAATCTATGTGCGACATCAAGTTGAAAAGGAGTCGTATTTCTAATGTATTAATTAACATACCAAGTCCTTGCTGCTTTTGGGATATGATGTAACTTAGATTAAGTTTTTTTTTTTTATTACAATGTTCAAATACTTATTTTTTTACGAGTCTGTCTTTATCTGTTGTGGTATTTGAGTTCACGCATTAAGGTTTTCTTCTACAGTATTTACAAATATATAGTCTTCGCTTGTTTTACGACGTTGATTTGAATTGATACCATCTTAGTGCACACTTGGTTGTTGTATTTAGATTTTTTTTTTTTTTTTTGGGGGGATGAATTTTGGCTTTTCTCTGATTACGTATTTTTTGTTTGATGTTGGTTGGTGATGTCAGGGTATTTGTTTCAATTAGTATGCCAAAAAAATAAAAATAAAGGTTATGTACACATTTTATAAGAGCTGATCATATTGCAATCTTGCTTTTCTTATTACCAAAGATTGGAGAAGTTAGGTGCTCTTAACTGGCCTAAGGTGGTGCATCAGCATCAACAGTGGAGGCTCGTCTCATGTATGTGGCTACATGCTGGTATTATACATCTGCTTGCAAATATGTTGAGTCTCGTCTTCATCGGCATCCGCCTTGAGCAGCATTTCGGCTTTGGTAGGAGCGCTCTCACCCTGAAACTATCTCTATGAATTGACATTTTTATGCTTGACTTTAGTGTTCATCGTCGTTTAAAACCTGCTCAAATTGTCTTGTCATTTGGCAGTGCGCATTGGAATTATCTATTTGTTATCGGGATTTGGTGGTAGCGTACTGTCCTCCTTGTTTATTGGAAACTACATCTCTGTTGGGGCGTCTGGTGCACTTTTTGGGATTCTTGGAGCAATGCTTTCTGAGTTGATTACAAACTGGACTATATATACGAACAAGGCGGGTGATGCTTGCTTGTTTTTCTACCATCTTATTTTTTATTTACTTCACAAGCATGTTTGGCGAAGCTTAACAAAAAGTAAAAGGAATTATTTGTTAAGAGTATGTAATGACTTCTTAAAAAGCAAATGTTTGAACACAAAAGCCCCCCCGAAAAAGTAACTTCCAGATCAAAGATTGCAAAAGAAATTTACTTAAAAGTAACTGGCTTAGCTTAGTAAATTCTCTATATGTTCATGCGAACTGTTAAGAGATATATATCTATTGCATGCTCTTAATTGATTTGTTTTATTTGGCTCTCAGATTGCTGCGCTGTTGACGCTTTTGGTGATAGTTGCCATAAACTTAGCCGTTGGAATTCTTCCGCATGTTGATAATTTTGCTCATATAGGTGGATTTTTGACGGGATTCCTTCTAGGTTTCGTTCTACTACCCCTTCCTCAGTTTGGGTGGATAGATCGCCGGAATCTTCCAGAAGGTGTTCGTGTCAAATCTAAATACAAAGCTTATCAGTATGTCTTGTGGGTGTTTTCTCTTATACTACTGATTGCAGGGTAAGGCACTCCCCCAAACTATCAATACGAGTCTTTCCTCATCACTACTATTGTTAATATCATGTTTAAAAGCCGTGGTGGATGGTTGAAACTGCCAGTTAGAAGAATTATCGCCTCCTTTTCTTTTCGTTGAACTGAAATTAGGTCCCTTTGGTTTATTAGCGATTTGAACTTCTTGTAGTAAAAGTTTGGTTGACTGTTCCATCTTATTAGACGTTACATATCAGTATTACTAAGTTGCCGTCTCTCTAAATGCAGGTTTACGGTAGGGCTAGTGATGCTGTTTCGAGGAGTGAATGGATATGACAGTTGCCACTGGTGTCGTTACTTGAGCTGTGTTCCGACCTCCTCATGGAAGTGTGATGAAAGTTGATGACGACCTTTGAAACCCGGATTTTCCGTCCAAAGGCGTGGTTACGCGTAAATGCCTAGTTTTAGTTGGGTGTATTTATTAGTTATTAAGTGTGATTCTATTTTAAGAATTTTAGGTGTGTCGATTTCCACTGGACATTTTTACATTTATTAGAAACATCCTTTTCAGATCATTCCCTTAATTGTTTTCAGATCAAAATATCAAGAATCAGCAACTGGAATTCGTTATAGGACTTGTTACATGGGTTTTTTTTTTTTACTTCTTTACCAAAGCAATAATAGAAAATAAGTAACTTAACAACAGTAATAATGAAAAGAAGTTTCATCTCTATTTCATTCTATTTGTGTGTTGCTATTGAGTGGGTGAAATCTTTTACCAACTTAGGTTTAATTGTCTCTCATCTTGGCTTCCTTCAAGGTGAAACAATATCGGTTAGCCTAATCGATCACAGGAGAAAAAGGAAGTGCAATGATCAAAGACATTTTTATGCTCAAGTTAGTGAAGTCGGAATGCGGTTGAATTCAAGTATTGAGAGATTTCAATTAGATTGTGTACTTGCTATGAATGATATGAAACGAATCATGTGATACTGCATTTAAATAAATTTATCAGTTAATGTCATTTAGTTGTCACTTAAATTGATATTCAGTATCATCGAGGTTAAATAACATTAATCATAAAAAATATTTTGCATAAAAGATGAGGAGAAATCAATAAACGTTTCTTGACCAAAATATGCGTTCTCTATTATGCATAAAATGCTATTTCTAATTTATGAATATGCGTTCCTTTGAAACGACCTAAGCATTGATTTTAGACTCTTTTGAAAATTCTTTGTTATCTTTGACGAAATTTTCATAAGACACCTTCATCAGTTATATCAATAGTAATTTCCATCTATAGTAATATTAATGTTAGCGATAAAAATTGATAATTTTCATCGACAGTAATATTAATGTTGGCGATAAAAATTTTTATTTTTTTGCATCGCTTTTCTTTAATATCAGTTACATCAGTATGTCTGTTTTTTTATTCAATTGTCGTTTATTCTGTAAGAATGAGTTTCAAAATTCGTTACAATAAAATCATGGTTTTATTTATTTATATATATAAGTTCTTCTATTATACAAAACAAATATATAGAAAACAATAAATCGACAAGTTTCACTCTTAACACTTTACGATTCAAACCACGGGACACCAAGATTTTACTGATCGAAGGTTCAGAGATATTGTACCCTTCTATATCAACACAGAAAACTCATATTTACCCTAGAACTCTCACAATCACAGGTAACGTGCAACTACTTCTACGAACCGGAAGAACTCAACGCTACCATAAAAAAGAACACATTCTTTCATCGGATTTCGCAACGAAAAATCATTCTCTAAACAAATTAAAGAGTTACTCGAACCAGACGAGCAAATGAAAGAGAAGACAGAACACAGTAGAAAACCATCGAGAAGATGAAGACCAAATGACATAATTGATCTAGGGTTACAACCAAGAAAAGAATATATCGAGATTGAGGTAGCTATTGATCCAACGGTCCAGAATAATTTGCACATTTAGTAATAAAGTAAAACAACCAAAGTCGCATTTAACAAACACGTTTTCTACCTAGACCTAATATCGGGCTTGGATTTCACTAGGCTCCTTTAGTTAATGTTATTAGGCAATAGATATGAATATGGGCCAAGCCCTTTTTAACATAGCCTAAAGTATTGGGTTGGATATGGCACCACAGCCCCCAACAAATCTTCATTTTGATGCTAGTGGTTATACATGCAGCTTATTGCTTCATCCAGTTAATCTACTAGACAGCTACAACTTCCATGCATTTCTCACACTGTACCAAGTTTCACGGGTTACCTTTCTTCTTAGCACAGAAAGAGACACCGTACGACAGTAGTCTGCTCCGCTAGACTACCTTCCGTCTTTTCTCGATCTTTTCGGGACGAAAGAGATTTTGATTACAAATAATAGAAAGCTTGAAACACAATTGAAATAAACTCGTTCATTGATTACTGAAAGTAAAAATTACAATTGACGAAAGTAGGAAATTACAAATGG
>CAIGRN010122623.1:0-21912 GCA_903798345.1 Fraxinus anomala | reverse complement strand
TTTTTTTTTTTTTTGTTAAGAATGCATTTCAAAATAATGGATTGATGGAGAATAATTGACTTAAAAAAAATTGGATTTGGGTGTAATATTATTTTATTGAAAAAAATGTGGTTGAAAAGAAGATAAAAAATATATATCTAAAAATAATGAGATAAAACAAGGACTAAAATAACAACTTATCATTATCGACATTCTATTTTCTCAAACCCTCACCAAGTAAGCAAACGACCAAACGAAAACAAAAATGACTGAGGAATCTTTACTCAAAAAAACTTTTATATTTAACCGTAAATCTGAGATATTAAAAATCCGCGAAATAACAAATGGGTTTTCCTGAAGTAGGATATTTACCCATAATCTGATAAATTAAACGAAATTACATGAATGTCGTCTATACCAATATTATGGGAGCGCTTCCAAATACTACATTTTACTCAATTCTAAGCCGCAGAAAATTTAGAAATCCTTCAAATAACAAGTGGGTTTTTCACTAAAGTGGGATATTTACTCGTAAATCTGACATTCGTGTATACCAATATTATAGGAATGCTTCCACATATTGTAGTATACTCATTCACAGCACAAGAAGTAAAATCAGTTGAAATTGTAGCGAGGTTGACTTCCGTGTTCTCCTTAATGAGTAGGGCGTTCTAGCTACTTCGATTAGCGAATGTTACCTACAAAATGAGGTCGGAACTTTTTTCCCCGTTGTACCTCCGACATGAGAATCAGTAGTCGGTTTAAAGAAGTAGAAAGAGTATAATTGGAATTCAAATAGTTCGGGTTTCAAAAGAAGCATACATTTCTCACCTTATGGGTATTCATGGGCACATGATGTAACGCACTCGTTCAGCAGTTAATGGTGCCACGTGCCCCAAGTAAATATTCTCACGTCCCCTGCGTTCTGATGGGATGACCCCCACTCCTGAAACGGTTGGTTGTGCCTACATTTGCCGTTGAGCGGTTCTCGTCCAGCTCATTGTTATTTGTGTGGTTAAGTGTTGTGTTGGCCTCATAGTGGTAGACAACCTATGTAAATGTAGAGGACCTCACGGGGTCGATTACCTCATAGTTGTAGATGGCCTCATGGTGGTAGACAGCATATGTGAACATAGAGGGCATCATGGGGGTTAATGGCCTCATGGTGGTTGGCAACTTTATAGTGGTAGACGGCTTATGTGAACGTAGAGGGTCTCATGGTGATAGGTGGTCAACGGCCTCAAAATGGTGACGACCTATATGAACGTAGAGGGCCTCATGGTGGTAGGCAACCTCATGGGGGTCGACGACCTCATGGTGATTGACGACCTCGTAGTGGTAGACGACCTATGTAAACATAGAAGGCATCATGGTGGTAGGCCACCTCGTAGTGGTAGATGACCTATGTGAACTTAGAGGGTCTCATACGAGTAGGCGATCTCATGGGGGTCGACGATCTCATGGTGGTAGGTGGCCTATGT
The DNA here is from genome assembly GCA_903798345.1 of Fraxinus anomala. NCBI lineage: Eukaryota > Viridiplantae > Streptophyta > Magnoliopsida > Lamiales > Oleaceae > Fraxinus > Fraxinus anomala. The sequence continues at coordinate 20,452 of CAIGRN010122623.1, read as the reverse complement.
GAACCTAAAGGACCTCATGGTGGTAGGCGCCCTTATGGGAGTCGACGGCTAATGTGAACGTAGAGAGCCTCATGGTGGTCGACGACCTCGTAGTGGTAGACAGTCTATGTGAACATAGAGGCCTCATGGTGGTAGGCGGTCTCGTAGTGGAGACGGCCTATGTGAATGTAGAGGGCCTCATGGGGATAGGCGACCTCATGGGAGTCGACTGCCTCACGATGGTATGCGACTTATGTGAACGTAAAGTGCCTCATAGTGGTAGACATCATATATGGGTAGACGGCCTATCATGTGGTACTTTACGTGGAGTGCATATTAAATAGTTCTCACCTCATTGGCTATCGTGGATAATTATTAATGTCATCCCGTCCATCTATCCCTTGTCGATGTTTATCGACAAGGGGTAGCCTCTTCACTTCTTCTGTGTTGATTAAAGTTTTTTTTTTTATTTATTATGTATAAACTTTCATATCTTCTTCATCCGACAAGAATGGTGGTGAGTGAGTGTGTAAATCGATCAACCTATCGTCGGATGGGTCGACTGAGGTCGGTCTACTTGCTGGTCGACTGGTTGGTCGACGGTCGACTGGTTGGTCGACAATCGACCAGCCGAGGCTGGTCGACCGTCGGCTAGCCCTTTGGATGGTCGACCATCGATCGGTCGAGATGTTCAAATTTTTTTAATGATTTTGATAGTCCATTTCATTTTACCGAGATTCATGCTTTCCAACCAAGTTCTCCCAAAAGACATATTGGTTCGACTAAGTCCTTAAACCAAAATATAGAGATACAGCGAGATGTCGTAGGCGAGGAGGTGATTCTTGAGATTCCAAAATGTTATAGCTTTTATAATTTCCCATCCAAATTGGAAAATTCACTTAAAAAATATAAACGTGTAGATCACTATATGTATAGAGCCCCTAGGCACAAAGAAAGGCTTCCCGGGTCTGACCCTCGTGAGATCGTCGTATATAAAGATTTTATGGATGGTGGTTTTCGATTCCCTATCCATCATTTCTTCGTCTTGTTGTTTAATGAGTTCCACCTCATTCCTAGCCAAATTAATCCCAACGCATGGAGGAATGCACTATACTTCCTATATGTTTGCCTCTTCAAGTGCGTCTTCGAGATCCATGAGCTAGCCCAATGCAACACCTTCGTCTACTTTACCACTAGGGTCTCGTTGCATTTTCCTAAGTTTAGGAATTCCAACAGCCGGTGAAAATCCATGTTCTTCTATGTTTGACTCGATGAGGGTAGATTTTCTATCATCCTTCTTAGTTTTTGTTTGTCTATTCTTTATTGCTCATAACTATATGTCAAAAAATCTTAGGTTGTTGAATGCAGGGTCCAGTGGTTTTGAATTTTAACCATTTTGATTTTGAAAACTCTCCACCAGCCCCTAAAGCGATTTTGAGCTAGCCAATTTGTTGGTTTTGTTGCTCATTGCTATGTGTCGAGCGATGTTGAATGCATGGTCTGGTGATTTTGAGCTTTAACCATTTTATTTTTTTGAGAACTCACCACTAGCCCATAAAGCAATTTCGAGCTAGCCAATTTCTTAGTTTTGTTGCTCATTGTTATGTGCCGAGCGATGTTGAATGTAGGGTCTGGTGATTTTGAGTTTCAACCATTTTAGGTTTTGAGAACTCATCACCAGCCAATAGAGCGATTTCGAGCTAGCCAATTTTTTGGTTTTGATGCTCACCGCTAAGTGTTGAGTGATGTTGAATATAGGGTCTAGTAATTTTGAGTTTTAACCTTTTAGGTTTTGAGAACTCACCACCAGCTCGTAGAGGGATTTTGAGCTTGCCTATTTATTGGCTTTGTTGCTCACCTCTATGTGTCGAGCGAGGTTGAATGCATGGTCTGGTGATTTTGAGCTTTAACCGTTTTAAGTTTTGAGAACTCACTACCAGCCCTTAGAGCGATTTCGAGCCAACCAATTTCTTGAATTTGTTGCTCACCCTTAGTGTAGAGTGATCTTCGAGACGGTAAGGAATATTTTTAGTCTTCATTTCAATCAAATACAAATCAAGATCTCGTAATAGTATTTAATTTACCAATATTTGGGGACTCGGTAGGCGCACCGATCGTCCCAGCTAGGCTGGTCCTTCCTTAGCGCCCTCATAATCTGTCGCCATTCTGGGTTCTCATTAAATAATTTCAATCAAGAGTGCTTGTAGCAGGTATTACATCACGAACATCCTAGCTATTATAATTGCAAGAGATCCTTACATTAGAAAAGAAAAAGGAAATCCCATAACGACTATATTTACAGGAAAGCATCATGCGACTCGAAATCCCTACACGTTGGTCTATTGATAATACTTCTTGAGATGCTCAATATTCCACGGCCTGCCTAGTGGTTTTCCTTTCAAGTCCTTTAAGCTGTAAACTCCATTTCCAAGGCTTCAGATCACTTCATACGATCCTTCCCAAGTCGGCCCGCCGCTGAATTTGCTCCTTCCTGCTACCAAATTTTTTTCTGTAGTATCGAGGGACTCAATTTGCCCCCTTGGAGGCTCAAGGTCCAACGTCATAACTGATGGAGATCCCTCTATCTGTATACTGTCAGCATAACACTTCCTCGAAAATTGTTGATCACCCCTCACGCACCTCATGCCACGACTAATTGGGAACTTCATTACTTGGTGGTAAGTGGAGGGAATAGCCCCTGGAGCATTCATCAGAGGTCGATTGTAGATTGCATTATACGCCATGTGGGTTTTTACAACCAAAAAGTTCATTAAGATCACCACGCTTAAGGGGTAAGTACCCAATGTCACGGTAGTTCCACAACGCCCTCTGGTATTACAGTAGCCCCTCCAAATCTTTGGAGAGGATGGATACTGCTTTTACCTTTTCTAATGAAATTTTCAATCCTACAAATGTTTCCCAAGTGAGGACATTTGCTGTGCTACTGCCATCAACTAACACCCTCTTGACATCGTAGTCCTCTATGTCACCTACTATCACCAAGGCATCATCATTGGAGGGGGGGTTACCACACTATTAAATCTTCCTAACCAAAAGTTATGTTTTGATTGAACCTGGCCTTTTTCTGAATAGAGCAGACGTCAACTGTACGTGCATAGCTCTTTCTACCTGAGTTTGAGTCCCCCAGGCTGCGATCCTTCAAAAAATCACATTTATAACACCGGCCCTAGGCGGTGGTCGATCATCAACATTCTGCTTGCATCATCATTCCTCGTGTAGTTAGTTAAAAAACCCTACTTCAATATGCGCTCGATCTCCTCCTTCAAATGGATGCATTCTTCCGTGTCGTGCCCATGATCTTTATGGAAATGGCAGTATTTGCTCTTATCTCTCTTACTGGCAAACATCGCCATCGATCTCTACCAGTCGAGCTCTTTCATGTCCCGAATTTCGATCAATATCTTGGCCCACGACGTATTTAAAGGGATGAAGGCTTTGACATCCTCTCGCCTCTGCCTAACCGACCGATCTTGAGTGTACCCCATGTTTATGTGCTCATTTCTCGGCTCGCCTTTATCAAAGGATTTTCGCTCATCACCTATCTTTCACTTGTGATTTTTCTGACCTCATTCGCTTCTTCTGCATCAGCATACTTATCACCATTTTTCAGCATGTTATGCATCGATTTTGGGGAGTTTTGGAGAGTGACATCTTAAAGGCCCGATTTCGTGTTCCATTCATTAACACTATTACCACTGCAGACATTTGAAGGTCCTTTATACCAAGTGTCACCCTGCTGAAGTACTCCTGTAAAGACTCATCTTTCTCTTGCGCAACCTGCATCAATCCAATGGTTGTCATCTCCTTCATTTTGCTACTTATGAAGTATGCCACAAAACTCCTGGAAAGTTTATCAAAAGCCTTTACAGACTTGGGTGCTAAGGTGGCCACGTAGTCTCTAGCCTCTCTTCTAAGTGTCGGGGGGAAGGACCTATATATCACTGCGTCTGGGGCTGCATAGAGCCTAATTAAATCAACGAAGGTCCGTAAGTGGTCAAATGGATCTGTGACTCCATCATATGCTTTTATAATTAGCTGTTTGAAGCCTTTCGATAAATGAACTACCATAATTTCGGGTGCGAAATGATCTTCCTCCAAAACCATTTGCCTGCGTTAGTCCTTCCTCTTGGTTAATGCATCGTCTATCTTCTGGGTCATCATCTCATCTATCTTCCTTTCCAAGTCTATCATGGGTCGGGGAATCTGTGAAACCTTAAACCCTATAGCCCTCAAGTCTCCTACTGCTGGCTTAGTAACATGTGGGATAACCGTTTGTGCCACATAGGGTAGTTGCTCATGTACTGCCTCCGATGAGTTTTGTGGTGGGCCTGCGATTTTCTACGTTTGACTCTGCAAGAGGTCATCATGGCTACCAATTGTGTTTCTAAGGCACTAAATTGTCTCTGTGTTACGTATTGTTGTGGCAGGTCGTGACCCTTTGCGATAGACTCCGACTCCATCTCCTCCATATTCCCGACCATGCGCTTTTCACTTCTAGTCCGTCTTCTTGACATAAATTTTTTGTTCAGTGGTTTCTCACAGACGACTCCGATGAAATTGTAGCGAGATTGACCTCTGTGTTCTCCTTGATGAGTAGAGTATTTCAGCTACTCCGATTAGCGAATGCTACCTACAAAATGAGGTTGAGATTTTCTCTCCCATTGTACCTCTGACGTAAGAATCAGTAGTTAATTTAAGGAAGTATGAAGAAAGTATAATTGGAATTCAAATAGTTCGGGTTTCAAGATAAGCATACCTTTCTCACCTTAGGAATATTTATAGGCACCTGATGCAACCCACTCGTTCATCAGTTAATGGTGCCACATGTCTCATGTAAATCTTCCCATTTCTCCCACGTTCTGATGGGATGATCCCCACTCCTCAAGCGGTTGGTTGTGCCTACGTTTGTCTTTGAGCGGTTCCCATCCAGTTCATTGTCATTTGTATGGTTAAGTATTGTGTTGGCCTTATAATGGTAGACAACATATGTAAACGTAGAGGGCCTCATGAGGGTCGACGGCCCATAGTGGTAAGCGACCTTGTAGTGGTAGATGACATATGTCAACGTAGAAGGCCTCATGGGGATTGACGACCTCATGGTGGTAGGTGGCGTCATGGTGGTTGGTAGTCTTCTAGTGGTAGACGGCTTATGTGAACGTAGTGGGCCTCATGGTGGTCGACGGTCTCATAGGGGTAGACGACATATGTGAACATAGATGACCTCATGGTGGTAGGCAGCTTCGTAGTGGTAGACGACCTATGTAAACGTAGAGGGCCTCTTGGGGGTCGACAACCTCATGGTGGTAGGCGTTCTCGTAGTAGTAGATGGCCTATGTAAACGTAGAGGGTCTCATGGGATAGGCGGCCTCATGATATTAGGTGGCCTATGTGAACGTAGTGGACCTCGTGGTGGTAGGCGACTTTATGGGAGTTGATGGCCTATGTGAACGTAGATGGCCTCATGGTGGTAGACGAACTCATAGTGGTAGAAGGCTTATTTGAACGTAGAGGGCCTCATAGTGGTATGCGGCCTCTTAGGGGTCGACGACCTCATGGTGGTAGGCGACCTCATAGTGGTAGATGACCTAGGTAAACATAGAGGGCCTCATAGGAGTTGACAACCTCATGGTGGTAGACGACATCATGGTGGTAGGCGATCTCGTAGTGGTAGACGGCATATGTGAACTTAGAGAGTCTCATGGGGGTAGTCATCGTGGTAAGCGGCCTATATAAATGTAGAGCATCTCATAGTGGTAGACAGCATGTAGGGGTAGACGGCCTATTATGTAGTGTTTTACGTGAAGTGCATATCAAGTAGTTCTTACCTCATTGTCTATCGTGGATAATTATTAATGTCATCATGTATCATCCTTAAAATAACAAATGGGTTTTTTTTTAACAAGTGCTTCCAATATGCATATTACTTAATTCTCAGCTATAGAAAGTTTAAACCTAAATTGTCTTCGTGGCAAAAGATAGAAAAACCTATACACGGACACGTAATAAGCTGTATTGGAAAACAAATACGAATATGTGTGAGAGAAGGACATTGGTGCAACTGAAAGTGCCAAAGTTGAAATTGGGCTGCAGTCAAACGGCAACGGACACTGTGCAGACTTGAGATTTGAGACGTTTCGTGATTTCAACCTGCAGTTATAATAACTATAGCTATAAGGCTATGGTTTAACGAAACGACCACTCTAATTAGGCTGCTTGGTTAACTCCAAGTGAGAGAAGGACCTTGGTGCAACCGAGAGCGCCAACGTTGAAATTAGGCTGCAGTCAAACAGCGACGGCCACTTTGTAGACTTGAGATTTAAAACGCTTTGTGATTTCAACCTGCAGTTATAATAATTATAGCTATAAGGCTATGATTTGGCGAAACGACCATCTAATTAGGTTGTTTGGTTAACTCTAAGTGAGAGAAGGACTTTGGTGCATCTGAGAGCGCCACATTGAAATTGGGCCGCAGTCAAACAGCGACAGCAGCTATGTAGACTTGAGATTTGAGACGTTTCGTGATTTCAACCTGCAGTTATAATAATTATAGCTATAAGGATATGGTTTGGTGAAACGACCAGCTTGATTAGGCTGTTTGGTTAACTCCAAGTGACAGAAGGACCTTGGTGCAACAATGAACGCCAACGTAGAAATTGGGCTGCAGTCAAGCGGAGGTGGCCACTATGCAGACTTGAGATAATTAATGCTATAAGGCTATAGTTTGGCGAAACGACCACTCTAATTAGGCTGTTTGGTTAACTTCAAGTGAGAAAAGGACTTTGGTGCAACTATGAGCGCCAATGTTGAAATTGGGCTGTAGTCAAAAGGCGGTGGCCAGTATGCAGACTTGATATTTGAGACGCTTCGTGATTTCAACCTGCAGTTATAATAATTATACTATAAGGCTATGGTTTGGTAAGACGACCACTCTGATTAGGCTGTTTGGTTAACTCCAAGTGAGAGAAGGACCTTGGTGCAACTGTGAGCGCAATTGTGCCGCAGTCAAACAACGGCGGCCACTATGCACACTTGAGATATGAGACGTTTCGTGATTTCAACTTACAGTTATAATAATTATAGCTATAAGGCTATGGTTTGGCGAAACGACCACTCTAATTAAGCTCTTTGGTTAACTTCAAGTGAGAGAAGGACCTTGGTGCAACTGAGTACGTTGAAATTGGGCCGCATTCAAACGACGGCGGCCATTATGCAAACTTGAGATTTGAGACGTTTCATGATTTTGACCTGCAGTTATAATAATTATAGCTATAAGGCTATAGTTTGGCGAAACAACCAGTCTAATTAGGCTATTTGGTTAACTCCAAGCGATTCTTTTATAGTCTGCTAATTACCATCCAATTGCTTTTAATTAGCTAGTGGTTGCCCCCATTAATTTTTCTTTTTCAATTTTTCCCTTTTTTAATTAATCACACATTCTCCAAATAAAATAATATTACACACAAATATAAAACAGTTTATGACAACAACAAATCACAAAAATACAGTTGTCTTCTTGTACAAAATATATACAAATCTCCTATACCTACAGATTTATTCTTCTTTTATAGCCTGCTAATTACCATCCAATTGTGTTTAATTAGCTAGTGGTTGCCCCCATTAATTTTTCTTTTTCAATTTTTCCTTTCTTAATTTATATCACACATTTTTTAAATAAAATAATATAAAATAATATTACACAAAAATATAAAACAATTTATGACAACAACAAATAACAAGAATACAACTGTCGTCTTGTACAAAATCTATACAAATTTCCTATACCTACATATTTATTCTTCTTTTATAGCCTGCTAATGACCATCCAATTGTGTTTAATTAGTTAGTATTTGGCCCACATTAATTATTTTTTCAATTTCTTAATTTTAATCAAACATTCTTTAAATAAAATAATATTATATACAAATATAAAACTTCCCATTATTTTCCAAGTACACACTCTCCCATCAATCACTCCAATTGTGTTTAGTAAGCATTTCGACAAGGGTGACCAAAATACTGACAAATCCTTGAAATTATAAATTTGTGGATTCCATTAACTATATGAGTAAAAATAAATAAAAATCGTGAATTCAATAAAATATACTATTAAAAAAGTGGATAAAATCGTAATTTCAATGAAACGTAAGGTTAAAAGTGAAATTTGATCATCTTAAAAGAGCTTTGCCGGAGAGAGGCTTAACACTTTGTTAATCACTCTTTATCCATATATTTTATAATCATAGGTTAATACTATCACCCACTTATTCTGTTCTCATCACTATTTATTTATAATTGAAATCGATTATCAATAATTTCCAAACATCCTCTTATAAACAACATCTTCTGCTTTTAAGAATTTTTTTCTCTGAAGAAAAATTCATCCAGGTTAAAGTGGGACAGTTTTTTCTGTCTATTAATTGAAAAATTAGTACAAAATTAGGGACCTACCTATTTTGTAGTATTGGGCTTGGATTCCCGAACATATGACGTTTGAGAAAACTTGTGGCTTACATAAGTTGATATGAGAGATTATTTACTTTTCGAGTATTAGCCCTTGTTTTTTTATGTTTTTAACGTGTAGCTGAAAATTTTGTGGACTTCATGAAATGTGTTATTAAAATTAATTATTAACTTCGATTTGAGATTAAAATCAGAATTTGATAATAACCAAACAGGGGCCTAATTTAAAAGCTTTGTGAGGAAAATGAAATATTTATTGAAGATGAGACGAGGACTGGACATCCATAAGGCTCTTCTTACCAAAGAGAACACTGGACATCCTCAAACTAAGTGATCGTGTTTGAGGATTGTGCACGATCTAATAAAACGTGGAACATTATTGTGCGAACAAGATTTTCAAAATAAGAAGGATAGCTATAAAATTAGGCAGATAAATTCGTGCTTTTGAGGTTGCGATTGATGTAGCACATCACTTAGTCAGAAGTCAACTTTTGTTTAGTAATTTATGTATGAAGTCAGACTTAGAGTAGTAGTCGAATAACTCTTGAAATTTAAAAACATTTGAAATCTGGATCCTCTTAGCTTATATATATTGCTAGTCTCCATTGTATTTAGACGTCGCCTTTTATATCGTTCTTTTCTTAGCTTAAAATATCATTGCAGGTCTCTAGGCCTGCGGTCTGGATCTCTGTAAGTTCCACAACTTAAAAATTTGTTTAATTTTGTGTTTATACTTGTTTATGGAAATATTTCATATAATTATTTTGTATACCATTGTGTGTGTGTGTGAACCTAAGTGTCTCTCATGCACGCCTTTTTATTGTGGTCAAATTTCTTCAAAAATTATAATAAACTGTATTCCAAAAAATTATAATTTACTTTAGTTTTAATCGGGTAACTAATTAAGTTTCAACTTTTTTTCATTCGGATAACTTCACTTTAATTTGATTTAAATTTTATCCATTTACGTCACTAAGATTGGAAGAAATCAATGTCCTGCCAGTCAATCATGTTAGCACCATCTAAAAAAGATTCCAGAAATTGTAAAAAGTACATCCTTAGAATCAGAAATTGTGCTGTAGAAACAACGATCCACGAGGAAGAGTTGTGATCCTAAGAGTCAATTTCCATTTTGACGTCTTGAATTGGCTATTTGTCTATGAGCTAGAATACGTGGGTCGCCTCTCTCCCTAATCGCTCAAGCAACTTAAAACTTGTTTGGCATAAATTTTTTCAAAGATTTTTTAAAAATATATATATGATGAAATAAATGGAAGAAAGTTTTAGGTCTATAAAATGTGTGGTTCAGAATAATTTTGAAAAAAAAAAATTATTTAAAAAAATCTTCAACAAACAAGTCTTTAATCATATAGATTATTTCTAGGGATCCAGAGATATCCAAATAATGAGATTTACAAACATATTATAACTAATCATAACAATTTTGAGCAATGATACACGTGCAGGAAGGGGAGGGGTGAGTTCACTGCCAAGCCACTAACTGTAGAAGGTGAGGGTGTATTTTTTTTTTTCTTTTTTTTTAAAATATGTGGGGCCGCTAGTGTGAGTAACCAGGCAAGCCCCTGTAAGTTTTGCTCTTGTACTTGGAGCAAAACTCAACAATTTTACAATTGAACAACACAAGCTTGCAATGAACTTCTTATTGAGTTAAGTTAAATGGACATAATGGATGACCACTTGGTTGATCGCGTCCTCACATGGGACACGTGGATCCCCACCTGAATTAAATAATGCTGACCTCTCATGTGTGTGTGTGTGTGTGTGTCATTCATGGGGTCATCCATTATATTCATGTAGCATAACTCCTTATTAGTAACCCCTTTTCAAGCAATTTTAATTAGCTCGTGCTAAACTAATTATTTAATTAGCTAAATAAATGGATAAAAATTTAAGTTAAAATCAACAATTAATTTTAACCACATATTCATATGACGCACAATTTTTATCAACTTTTCAACCATAAATTTCATCAATTTTTATCAAGATCTACAAAAAAAAGAAATTAATTTTTAGCAAAATCAAAGCAGGGCTTGATAAAAAAAAAGTTTTTTTTTGTTTTTTTGTTTTTAACGTGGAACGTACAAAATGTTAAATGTAACTGAATTATCTACTAATAAATATTTACCGGTTACCTAAAAGTAAATAAGGAAAAAGATAGTCCAAGAATGCAATCGAATTGGTCAATTCTCAATTCAAAATAACTTAATTTCGATTTTATTTTCTTCAAAAATTGACCAAACCGATAACTTTGTCAACCCCAAGTATGACATAGAGTTAAAAATAGTTTCTATGCAAAAATAACCGAATTGAAGGGAAAAATATAATTATCTATTAAGACTTATATGCTAGTTTATGTTCCAATATTTATTTAATGTGGGATTTTTATTCCAATCTTGGAATTCGATATTTATTTTTAGAGATTGTCCTCGAGCACAGTAGTGTCATATGAGACATTGGCTTTCTGAGGATAAGTTAAGGCAGGGTCTCTCGGGCTTACTTCTCATGAGATTGGGTGAGAGAATGTAAGTGAGCTCATAAATCAGGCTTTTAGGTACATGGAAAAGGGAAAGATTAGCCACATACTCTCCATGTAGTGTAATTGTCACTTCTCTTACACATATCTACGTTAGTTAGTTCGAACTTTAAGATGTACAAATTACTCATTAAAGTTTAAGGAACTCTTATAATTAGATATTAAGAGTAAAGTTTAATTTGGGTGTCTCTCTTAATATTATCAACCCTTTTATAGGAAAAATCTTCGGATTAATTCATGAGATTATCCAATTCTCATACAAATTTCGTCAAACTAGAGAAAAAATTGGAGAAATAATAGGTGTTTGTTACATCGTACACAAATAAACCTATAAGTATATATTCATCCTCTTTTTTTACCTGCCACATACCTCTATATCTTCTTTAACGTATAGTTCTTTTCAGATTGGATAAGGTTTCACGTGCTTGTTGTAAACTAGTGAAGAAAATAGAGAGATTGGTTTAATATTGTGTGATTTAATTTACCAGGAAAAAAAAACTTATTTACATTGTCACCATAAATGACAATAGGTTTGGCTGGCTTCGATATCTTCGTGGCGAGTCGAGTGATTTTCGGGCCTTCACCGGAGTCTGGCACAATTCCGGAGCTTCTTGTTCTTTCACTTGTCAAGTTCCGTAAAAGGTTTTTTTTTTTTTATATCTTTTTACATCTCTAATTATCGTTGTCATGCAAAACCTAATTTGTTTTACTATATGTCTCTTACATTTATGAGATCCCATAACCACCATTGTCGACTGGTTACAATTCATTACCCACCAAATTTGGTCGGTAAAGTCTGATCTCTAACGAAATTTTAAAAGTAACATTCGAAATTACATCAGAAAACTTCCACATGTCACGTCTTAGTGAGTGTGTGTAGATATGTATGATTATATCATTATCATATATTTGTAAATTCTTGTGGTAGAGATTGTTGTTATGATTAACCATCCTTACAGTCCTTCCACTAGAATTTATAGTACTCATCCTGGAAATATTAATTAGCTGCCACATTTTTCTTTACGCGTACATGGCCTGGAAATATTTGTTGTCACAAAGATTATTTTAAAAATGATTCACTCTGTACCCTTCGCAACATTGCTAGATATATCTTCTTTCTCTCCGAAATCATTTTTTCAAAACATTATTTCTTCTTGCTAACCTCAATTTTATAAGACTAGTTCTTAACCGAGACTTGAGTTTCGTTTCGAAACCTTGTGGGATTAGGAATAAAGCATCGCGAGTTATGAGCCTGGAGAAGCATTGGAAACCCCAGTTTCTTGCATTCTCTGTAAATTGCTTCTTCAAAACTCTCTTTAGGCAAAACCTCCATCTTTTTCGCCTCTATGTTGGTATATATTTATCAGGGCGTAAACAGCAGTATGATCAGTTCCATTTTTCTATTGTAGTCTTTTTTTTTTATATATAAAAAAGCCGTGATATATCAACAATATCATGCATGAGACTCGACAATATTTTAATTATTTATGTTTACAAGTCTTGCCTCACAGAGTTTATTTGCTTGATTATATGTATCTTTTTCACCTCTAACCGCACAAGTAGATCGACTTGTTCGGTTAGGTACCAGTACCATGCACGTAGAATTGCACTATATGTTGCTTCTATTTAATTTAGCTAAAAAAGTTGATAAAAATATAAATCAAAGTTAATAATTAATTTTAACTACACATTTTATAAAATCCACAGCTTTTTCAACTTTATAAACTTATTTTTCATCAATTTTGATCAAAATCTACTAAAACTAGCAAAACCGAGGTATAATATGTTTATATGTTTTCTTGCATAGACTTTGTTCATGCCTCTCTAATTAATATTTTTTTATGTTAATATGTTGTAGAGGAAGCTTTGATTCATTGCAATTGACTCGCTGAAACTCATCATGGAGACTGCACCAAAGGTTGGGAAAATAACCTTTTCTTCTCAATTTTCCTTGCAATAAAATATGGCAGTAGAAATGTGTAAAAATCTTCCCTATTCCGTGGATCAATATCATGGTTTTGTCTTAACTAAGAGCGTGCACTTTTTTCGTGCCCTGCATGTTTTCTTGAATTGCAAGTCTTTCTCTGCAAACAACTTAATTGGTGGGGGTGTTTGGCATAATCCCCTTTCGTCTTGTTATAAACGAACAAGAAAGTACACAATTATTCGAACTTTTTCTTTATCGGTGTATTATAAACAAAAAAGAGTGTAGACAAAATTGCTATTTTTTTCTCGTTAACTTCAATTCACAGATCTGTTTGTTTATGGTTTCTTTTTTAGGTACCTTTAAGTCAGGATGACCTCAGTTTAAGAGAACTAGGTTCAGGAAATACAAATGTTGTTCAGAACGAAGATAAGCGGACAACTAGTCACATATTCGGAGGCTGCTTCAAGAGATCGAACTCAGGAGGCTGGAGTTCAGCATTCATTTTGTTAGGTACTTGTAATTCATTTTAACTCGTGTCTTATGACTTCATTGATAAAAAATGCAAATGAAGATTGGATTGATGATAAAATAGAATCTTAGATCGCTAAGCCCATAAAGCAGCTTAGCTTCGGGATTAGGATCCTCATATTTGTATTTCCCCTCACGTGTCAATAAACAAGTTGGGTGCTCTTGAGGGCTCTATACGTCTTGATGTTGGGACGACCCTCTAATTAGCCTAAGTATACCTCAATCACTCCACTAGCAAAATACATTTTTCGTGGCTCTATCCAATTGTTTGCTTTTTTCATGGTGCAGCAAATCAAGCGCTTGCAACACTAGCTTTCTTTGGTGCGGGGGTCAACTTGGTTTTGTTCTTAACTCGAGTTCTTGGACAAGAGAATGCTACTGCAGCAAATAATGTCAGCTTATGGACTGGAACTGTATACTTATGCTCATTTATAGGAGCATTCCTCAGTGATTCGTACTGGGGTCGATATCTCACTTGTGCAATCTTTCAAGTGATATTCGTTGTGGTAACCCATATAAATGACCTTATTATTTCTTGTATTTTTCATTTTTCTTTCAATTAATAATAAGCTAATGAGTAAAAATCTGAATAGGGTCTTGCGCTTTTGTCCTTGTCATCTTGGCTATTCTTGCTCAAACCTGAGGGTTGTGGTGATAGAAAACAGATGTGTAAGCCAACTTCATCATTTGGTTCAACCCTGTTCTATATTGCTATATATTTGGTAGCCTTAGGATATGGTGGACATCAACCTACTTTAGCCACCTTTGGAGCAGATCAATTCGACGAATCAGACCCAAAACAGAAGGTTTCGAAGTCTGTTTTCTTCTGCTACTTCTACTTTGCACTTAACGTTGGCTCTTTATTTTCCAACACGATATTGGTTTACTTTGAGGATTCCGGCAAATGGACATTTGGGTTTTGGATGTCCACTGGCTCGGCTGTTATAGCATTACTATCCTTTTTGCTTGGTTCTGGTGGCTATCGATATCTAAAGTCTTATGGCAACCCATTGCCACGGGTTGCACAAGTGTTTGTCGCTGCGAAGAGGAAATGGAATGTGAAACGTGCTAATGGAGAGGAGTTATACGAGGTGGAAGGATTGGAATCTGCCATTAAAGGAAGCAGAAAAATTCTTCACAGTAACCAATTCCGGTGAGTTAATAATTTTTTTTTCGATTACTTTAATTACATTTCTCGTGTGTAACTAATGATTGAATATATTTCGTGGACTTGTACAATGTTTTCCTTTTCATGAAAACAACTACACAGCATAAAATGTTTGGCCTCACTTGCATTTTATTTGCTTTTCTCAGCAACATGTCGCTTTTCTGTGTAGAGAAAAGCTGCTTCCTAGCGCAGCCAAACATGATGTTGTTCTAGATATAAAGGATAAATGATCGAATTCTTGCCATAAAATTTTCAGGTGTCTTGACAAGGCAGCAATAATAACAGATGATGATCGACGTGGCAGAGCAAATCCATGGAGACTTTGCACCATCACTCAAGTTGAGGAATCCAAATGTATCATAAGAATGCTACCTATTTGGCTATGCACTATTATATATTCGGTGGTTTTTACTCAAATGGCGTCACTCTTCGTAGAGCAAGGGGATGTGATGGATACCCGCATCGGAAAGTTTGACCTTCCAGCAGCCAGCATGTCTGCTTTCGACATCTGTAGTGTCCTCATTTGCACGGGAATTTATCGCCAAATCCTAGTACCTCTGGCCGGCAGACTAAGTGGAAATAATAGAGGATTAACTGAGCTCCAACGAATGGGCATTGGCCTAATTATTGGAATGCTAGCCATGATTGCAGCCGGTATAACTGAGATCGAGAGACTCAAAAGGGTTGTCCCTAATAAACGCTCGAGCTCTTTAAGCGTATTCTGGCAAATTCCTCAGTACATGCTTGTTGGTGCATCCGAGGTTTTCATGTATGTAGGACAGCTCGAGTTTTTTAATGGGCAAGCACCCGATGGGATAAAGAGTTTTGGCAGCTCTCTTTGTATGGCTTCAATTTCTCTTGGTAATTATGTTAGTAGCATGCTTGTGAACATGGTGACGGAAATTACAACAAAAGGAAAACGACCGGGGTGGATTCCGGAGAACTTAAACAATGGCCACATGGACAGATTTTACTTTCTCATTGCGGCTTTAACTGCCATTGATTTCTTGATTTATGTATTGTGCGCTAAATGGTACAAATGCATCAATCTGGATGAAGACGATACGGTTGCACAGCCAAAGAATAGTGTCATCGTAACTCCAGATGGAGGATCGGAACAACAAGAGGAAGGAATGCTTAATAGAGTTTGAGGAAATTCATTGAAATCTCATCTTCCCGTCCCCTCAATTGATATTTAGCACCCGTCTACGTCTATGTATTAATAGGACCCATTATCCAATACATAAAAATACATTATGAATTTATTTGATAATATGTATGTTATTAATCTTATTGCCACATAAATCGATGCTAAGAGCCACTAGAACTGATAGCATTACTCTTTTCTTTAATAATAATATTATCGGGTGATGTATAGTTTGACTTAGCAAACAAGTTAAGGGTAGTTGCTAAATTTGATTTTCATTGTTTCCTCTTGTCTTCCTTGCGCATTAATTAAGTGGGTTAAGCATAATCACTTGCTGCATGTATACAAAATAAGAAGGAAGAATCAGAGTTGGCTTAACTTCTAAGCAAATGTCTCACATTTAAGGTTCGGAAATTTATTTTGAAATAGTTTTTCCATTCAAAATTTTCAAGTCGAATTTTTCCTTATGATTGATGATAATTAAGCACCCGTTTGGCTTAAATTATTCCCCTTTAAATTATAATTCATTTTCTCACCCTTCTTATCAACCATACATTTTACAATAAAATAATATTATACGTAAATCCAAAAAAAAAAAAATTTGTTAACCACACATTCTCCAAAAATATTACTATTTCTCTCATTATAATGGGGAATAATGGAGGCAAAAAGACACTAAAATCACATATTTTCATAAATTTAATTTATCAGCAGAAACAATAATTATTTCTAGCTTAAGGTTTTTTTCTGTATTACTTTTTGTTTTTTTCTGAGGTCATTTAGAGTCAATTTTTATTTTTGTTTTTTTGTGTGGGATTCTTGTTTGGGCGAACAATTTAGTCGATTTATATGTTCTGTAAGTGCTGAAGAATCTTGGTTTATACGCCTAGTTCTTCTTTGTTTTGATTTAGGTAGATGTAGTTGTTTCTTGTCCTGTAGTTGTTTGATGTTTTTCCGAATGAACGCTACTCAAGGTAGTTTTGGAGATCATTAACAACGAAAGAACTACAGCAAAGACGTAAGACAAAAGAAACATGGAAGGTGCGTAAGAAGGAATTGTGCAGAAGGGCTCCGTAATTGCGTGAATGGCAGCGAAAAGAAAGGCCTTCGGACAACAATTATGATGTTTTGGAGATAGGTTGTTTTTAATCTGCATAGCTGGATGACAACTGCAATGGACAGATGCAACCATTGTGGACAATTGGAGACCTCAATTCAAGAGTTATTTAACTGCCCAGTTTTGGAAGGCTGGAGGATGAATCATGCTTCACGTACACGTACACGTACACGGACCTGTCACAGGTCCTTTACAGGGCACTCATACATGTGGGGTCCACGCATAATTCTTTTTATTTAATATATTATGGGGCACACCATGTGACCTGGTGAGCCCATGTGATTTAATCCCCTATACATGGGGATTAATTCAGCGCGGATTGGGTGTTTGGGAGGAGCAAAAAGTTGTGCTGCTAGTTATTGCAAATAGTATTCAGGTACCTATCTCTGCTACAGATTTGGATCAGCCAGCTGGGAGATCCATGCAATCTGAAGTTCGAAGGAAGGCACCTTCTACGGTCGCTTAAAACTGAATACAGATGCTTCACTCTGAGTTGGGGACGGTTTTCAGAATTGATTGTATTCCACTCTTAATTATATCGTCATGTCAACAGGCACAAACTCAAGCTTTGAGCTTCTTGACAAGCAACGGTACCAAAAACCGAAGCTTAGTTCTTTTGCTCTGCTGCTGCTGAGTACCGTCAATTTTACTGAGTTCTAATAGACAACGAACAAACTCCGTGTGCAATGAATGTTCACCTTATTAAGATACAAGTCCGGTTAATTTTAGTAAACAGTTAAAAGTCAATAATTTTATGATGTGTTTGGCCATTTTATTACAAATTTGTTCAAGGTAATCAATAACAAGAATAAAATGCTAGTTAATGACATGGTCAAGTATTTCTTCTTGGAATAAAGAAATATACATGAAATCAATCTACAAAAATAACAAAACCTGTATGGTATATTTGGGATCGACGCTGCAAGTATAAATTCTCAATCAATGTCAAAATATCGTATATTACAAGCAGAATTCCAAAAGGAAAATGATTCTTTCACTGGCTAAGCCTTAATAATTGTGCGAAATGTGAAAGTGCATAAAAAATTATGGCTAAATCGTCTTTTTAAACCCTTGTGTTGAGCCCCATTTATTGAAAAAAAAACACATTCTTGATTAGTGTTTTAATTTCATTTCAATTACACATTCTTTTATAAAATAATATTACATGCAAACTCAAATTTTTTTCTTCTCATCGATACATTTTTCAAAAATGGGGCTCAAACAAGCCCGTGTATAGAGTTGCTCACTTCGAAAGCTACTCAATCTTATTTTAGTTTAAGGGGAAAAAAAAAAAAGACAACTTCTTTTTATTATGCCAAACATGTTCTTAAAATAAAATTTATGTTTACATACAAAAAGTTATTAAAGACTAATTTTATACTTTGTTAAAGCCAAGCACGCAAATCCTAAGCTTCGGTAGGTGTTGTTTATGTCAATTTTCTGTAGAAAATCTTCAATCCTTGTGGCAGAACGCCACTGGATCCATGTCCACAAAGTGGAGTGTTTCAAAAATCACTGTACTTATATCATGATCACTGACTACTTATCAAACTTTTTATTATAGTTTTAAAAATTCGTTTCGTTTGTTGCTAGCGGGTCGAACAAAATTATGATGTGGCATCTGACATTCATTAAAATGAAGACAAATCACCTCCAAAATTCAACTTAGCATATAACACATTTTCTAAACGCGTTTTTGCCTTTCCCAATTTTATCATCCTCGGTTGCATATCATCCTCCATCTTCCATATCTTTCTCTTCAGGAGTTAAATTCACCAATGACCACCCAATTTTATACTTAGCGTCACCATGACCACCTTATTTTATTTTATTTCATCATGGTCACCAAGTTTTATATTTAGCCCATATTTGGTACACATTAAATTTTTCATTTTCATTAGTTTACTCATTTTCAACCACACATTCTTGAATAAAATAATATTTTTCATCACGTTAATAAATTTCTTTATTTTTCAACCACAAATTCTCCATCAATCTACTATTCCAGAATACATTCTTCCAAAATAATATGGCTCAAACACACCTTTAGTGTTATCATGACAACTCAATTTGATTTTACTTAACCATGGTAACCAATTTCATATAACATTTCACCATAACTATCTAATTTCATATAACATTTCATTATGACCATCTAATTTCTTTCCACAATTTTCACGAATTCTAAAATAGATAAAATAGTAAATTTGTATTATATATAAAAAATAAATTTAATAAAATAAAAGTTTTTTTAATTTTAAAAATGTTTATTTTAAAATAAGTTTTTATTATTTTTTTTAGGAACGGTTTTTTAAAATAAATTTTAAATAAGTTTTTATTTTATTTTATTTTTTTAAGTAACGTTTTTATAAATAATTTTTTATTTTATTTTTTAAAATAAGTTTTTATTTTAATCTTTTTTAAAATTTATTTTATGTATAATGTAAAAATTGTCGTTTTACCTCTTTTAAAATTAATGAAAATAATAAAAAGAAGTTGGGTGGGTATAATGCAATGTTATATGAAATTCGGTGATCATGGTGAAACGTTATATGAAATTAGATTGTCATGGTAAAATAAAATCAAATTGGATGACTATGGTGATACTTAATATAAAGTTGTGTGACTATGGTGAAATAAAGTCAAATTAAGTGATCATAGTGACAGCAAGTATAAAGTTGGATGGTCTGATTGGTGGATTTAATCATTCTTTTCAATTTTATCATCTTCTATTGCAAAAAAAATCAAACGTTTCATCTAGTGGTGGCAATGGGCCGAGCCGAATGCCCGCACTAGCCGAGCTCATGACCAACGAGCCGAACTTAGGCTCGGTTCTTTGGTTTTTGGGAACGAGCTGCTTGGCGAGCCGCTCGTTTTTTTAATTTTTTTATATTAAAAACCCTAAAATTCAAAAAATATATATACATACACATTTTTAAATTTTTTTTTTGAGATATACATTTTTCAAAATATTTATAATTTTTAAAATAATAAGAAAAAAAATTATTTGTTAAGTTTTGTTTTTTGTTTACCCTTTTATACTATATTAAATATTTAAACATAAATATATATATATACACACACACACACATCTTGTAAACAATTTTTTAAATATACATTTTTCAATATATATATATATATATATATATATATATAAATTCTTCTCCTTTATCCGGGTTTGGAACCGACTACTTTTATTTCGAGTAGGCGGAGTTAAAAATTGTACACGAACAACTTGTTACGTGTATAATTTTTTAAAAAAATTTATAAAGGTATGAAAATAAAATTTTGTGATGAATGCATTGAAATTAAATATCACTTACTTGATTATATGCAATTTCTGCATATTTATCTTGAATTTGATAATTAGCGTCTTCCCAATCCTTCACGCACATTAACGCTTCCAAAATATCTTCTCTTAGTCGACTCCTGACTTTATAAAGAACCTTATTCCCTGCACTAAAAGCAAACTTCGAAATTATAGTGCTAATCGGAGGTGTTAATAGATCTTTTGAATTGCAGAAACTATTGGTCATCGACGTTCGTTATTT
>CAIGRN010122616.1:0-20487 GCA_903798345.1 Fraxinus anomala | reverse complement strand
TCAATTAACATTATAAGTTAAAAATTATTTTCAAGCATTCAGGGAATTTAGCTTCTTTACACACTCATTGTATACAAAAAATTAGATGGAATACATATATATATGGAAGTGAAATTACTCATTCTGTATATCTACATTAGAAGCAAAAAATGAAGTTGCAGTTCGATTTTCAGGAAAAAAAAATCAAAAAGGCAGCTTCATATGAATTCAGATTTTGGTTGATTGTAGAGAGAGAAAATGAAAAGGGAAAAGTGAGAAAGAAGGAGAAGTTTGTCATGGGAAAATGGAGGAGGAATTGGTTGTTGCGTGAGATAATGGACAAGCATGAAGCGGTGTGGAAAATTTTGACGAATTTTAGGAATAAAAAAAAAGGAATTTTTTATGACGATTGAAAATGGCGACATGTGTCCCGCCCCCCTACTTTGCCTCTTTTAATATGTAGTGATGTCCATGGCACTTCTCATGGAGCTAGGAATAAATTGACAATTTATTTTACCATAGCTTAGCAAATTTTAAGTTAAGATGATTTACGCTAGGGTCTACTCTCAAAATATATATTTTCTATATTTAAAAGAAATAATACCTCAAAATCTGTCTGACCTCGAAGTCAATAATGTTGAGACCTCTCTGTCCACCTATGTAGCTCTTGCACACTAAGACTACATTAGAATGCAAAATTATTGATCCTACAGGTGGTGCAACAATCTTATGCACCTTGGGTATCAAGTTAAATGGTAGAAAGTTGAGCGTGGGAAGACTAATTGAAAATACATGACTCAAGGATTCATCTCCCACCAATGTGCTACAATCGAGTGAGTGGACGAGTTGACTCATAACTATCACTTACCTTAAGTTGGTGGTTGATGGGGGTTACTTCCTCCTACACCTCTGGCATCCGTGCATATAATGGCAATTGTATGGAAGCACTGACTTGCTCCTTTTTGCCTCGATTACAGAAAAGATTTTACAATGACGACTCATGAGAAACTCTATGATGAAAGAATAGACTAATGGTACTTTTTTCAATTAAGTACATGAACTATAGATAGAAATGAAGGCTAGCTATTTCCTTCCCTTCCCCTTTGGGCACTATTATGTATGCTTTTTTTTTTTTTTTTTTTGATACCCAAGTATCCTAACTTACGCCGACTATGTCCTGAACCACCCATCACCGACCCCTCAGTAATGGGCGAAAGTAAATCGCAATATATGCCCAAGTTGATCGGGGTCCGATATGGTAACTATTTTTTCAGCTTATTAAAGATGGTCAACAGGCTTGAGACAGCTTGGATTGACACCTTTTAAGTAGGATGAGGCCACATGTCAAATATTCAATGGACATCATCTCTTCCTCACATTATAAAAGTTGATATTTAGTGCAAAGGAAACACAATTTTATAACTCATCCTTGTATTGTAAACACAACTTGATACTCTCTTTTCATTCCAGTTCTTATAACTCATGTCCATTATATCTCACACCCAACACTTACTATTGAGACCATCTTCCCCATTGTAGGAGATACGACCACGGCCATGTGCACCTATGCTTTCTTCAAGTTTACAGATAACATACGCTTGGATGAGTGGATTTGAGATCTATTAGCCAAGAATCTCAATGAAGGAAAATGATATTTTCACCAAAATGAGTGGAAGCAAAGGAAATGATACAATCCATCCTGCAAAGAGTGGTGATAAATCTTCGAGGATGAAGCATGGCGACTAAAAACACCCAAAATTGACAGGCTCACCAAAATTTCTGCAGACCATGCATGATAAAATAATTTATTTCTACATCTAGTGATTTGATATATAGTCATTTCTCCAAACTCTATAATATTTTATTCTAAAACAACCAAGTAATAATTCACCATAATTCTAGCTTTTAAAGAAAAACAAACATAGGGCTTTATTGTTATTTACGTGGTTCTACATCTACTTGGACTTTTTATCTCTTTTCTTCGGGAGTTGGAGTACTCATCGTTACTCTATACAAGGGATATTATTTAGTTGGGAAAATAGAGATGAAATCTTAAATGGGTTTTGAGAAAGAACACAAACATTCTTTTGCATAAACTCCGTAGAACTGTCTCGTCAGCAACTGGCACGTAAATAACAAACCACCACAGAAAAAGCAACAAAATAAGAAACAATATAACAAGATTCTATGGAACATGTGAAGATTAGGATTGTAACTTATCGTCTTAGTCACAACTTAGCCTTGGTATGGAAGTTCTTTCTACGAAAAGTGACTCCCACGAGTTGAATTTAATAGACTGGTGAAACTTTCTACCTGGGCCTGTATGTATAACATAAAGATCTTCATGTTATATTGAATGAAAGTTGTCGCCTCGTCTTGTCCAAATATCTACGCATAACCCTTCTTGTAAGTATACAGT
Source organism: Fraxinus anomala (assembly GCA_903798345.1). Taxonomy (NCBI): domain Eukaryota; kingdom Viridiplantae; phylum Streptophyta; class Magnoliopsida; order Lamiales; family Oleaceae; genus Fraxinus; species Fraxinus anomala. The sequence continues at coordinate 18,089 of CAIGRN010122616.1, read as the reverse complement.
ACAAAAGAACTCAGAAGGCAGATTCATATATCCAAGTGTTCAAGGTTGATAATGCTAGCAGAGTTCTTTATAAGTTCCTTCCGGGTATCCACCTGAAAAAGCCAGAACAAGGCAGATTTTGGGTGTCAAAATTCACTAATCTATAGAAAAATGACAAAAACACTTGGTACATGTTTGGTAGGGACATAGGGAGGATTCAATAGCAACGAAAAACAATAAAGAAGTTATATTAAACATCAGCTTGGGATGGGGGACAAGATACAACTCAAACGAACTGCAGCTAAGATCCGCTTACCCGGGATCCCATGAGAGAGGAGAAAACAACATTGGTTTCTGCCACATCCTCGACCCTTAATTGCTTCAAAAGCCGAGTCTCGGGGTTCATTGTTGTTTCCCAGAGCTGCAATGGCATCATCTCGCCCAAGCCTGCATTTTGTTAACATCATTTAGATGGAATGATCTGAGGATATGAAAATTTAAGGTTTGCGATTTAGGTTAGCAGAGCATTCCATTAGTAAAACCTTCACAAGGGAAACCCCTTGATAAGCCCCATTTACAAAATATGTTCAGGGTTTTGTATGTTAAGATTATACTTGTCTCTCCTTAAAACTGGTCATCTAACATGACCTTATCCTATTGTTCCGAAGACTTACCTTTGAACCTCTGAATATTGTACGATGCATTTGCGGGGAAAGTACGCTGGAGCTTTTTAAGTTCTGCGTCATCATAACAGTAGTATGCTTGCTTTCCCCTCTCAACCTGGATAGTAAATGTAGAATGAAAAACCCAACGAAATTATTTGAATAGAAGCTTTGGCAAAAATCTTCTCGAATACAAACCTTGTATAAAGGTGGAACGCCAACATAAATGCAGCCTTCATCAAATAAAGCTCTCTGCAAGAAATTCAAGCCACAACCAAATAGTATATGGAATCCATGTATATAAATTTATACATTTATTTCGTGTTTGTCTTTTAATTTAATTACACTCAGTGCAAGTACACTAACTCATTCATTGAGTTGGGTGGATCGAAATTTTCATAAACTGCTTGCTTGCAGATATAAACTCAAAAGATATAATTTGACTATCAAGCACTTCACAACTGGGGATCTTATTTTGGTTTCATATTAAGACATCGTGCATATGATTTTCTGTCTTTCAATACATACCTGATATCTAAAGAAAAAGGTCAACAACAACGTTCGTATGTGTGCACCATCCACATCAGCATCAGTTAATATTATGATTTTGTGGTAACGAAGAGCTTCCTTCCTAAAATCCTCCCCCTGTGGATTACCAGAAAGCAAATGCTCAAGTGGTCAACCAGCAAAAATATACACACAAAAACAGATAAAAATAAATGTACGAACGTCACCTTAACGCCAAGCCCTAGACCGAGAATAAGATTCTGAATCTCCTCATTTTTATACATGGCTGCTTCATCCTTTCTTTCAATGTTCAAAATTTTACCCCTTAAGGGAAGAATGGCCTGCAGAGAATGATATTAACCAACATAAAAAAGGACTAAGAAAGAAATCAGTTCTCCAAGGCTTGAATGCTTCAACCATTTTCTTTGTCATCATTTTTTACTGTGCAAAACTAAACAAATAAAAAGCTGCAACCAGAGTATATGGACTGAAAGTAATAACAACTTATACGCTAGAATTGTCACCTGAAAGCGTCGATCTCGGCCTTGCTTAGCACTTCCACCAGCTGAATCTCCCTCCACTATAAAGATCTCTGAAAATAGTTGAGAGAATATGATGTTTGCTTTAGCATTTTAATATGCTAAAAAGAAACGTTCTCTAAAATACAGACACAATACTTGGACATATAATATGCTCAGTACTAATCATTTAAGCTTGCTTGTATATGCAGGGTTTCTTTCCTCCTTGAGGATCCCATTACCATTGGTGGTATTGGTGGCTGTTAAATTAAACCTAAAACAGTTTCATAAACAATAGGCATGATTTTTCTAATGTTATTAGGAGAATACCATTTTTCGGGGAGTCCTCGCGAAAAGAATGGAAAGAGGGATGGGGGTTAAGAGGGAAATTAGAAAGCATACAGGACATTTTCAGAAGAGGTGAAGTTCCTCAAGTACAAATGCCTTAGAAAGTCTTCGGGTAAAATTATTAGTAAATAGTATTTGGGTACTTTGTGATTAATAAATTAGTAGTTGTGAATGTGGTTGAAATTAATGTTTGGCTTTGGCTAAGTAGAAAAAGTAACTTTTTAGTAACTTTTAATTTTACACGAATTGAGGCTTAAGTTTCATTGCTAATTAGTTTTGAAAAGAAAAAACTCATCGTACCGGATTCTTCAGGATTTGTAGCTGAACAATCAGCAAGCTTTCCAGGAAGGGATGATGATTTCAGAACACCTTTTTGCCTCACCAACTCCCTTGCCCTCTTTGCTGCTAGAGCTGCCTAAAGATGCAAGAATAAATGTGAATCATATCAGAAAATTCAAAAATAGGTAAATGCATAATGGAATCTTAAAGTCTGATGCTAGCAAATTAATATAACAATATCATTACAACTGATCAAATGTCGGTGGGTAACAGCAAGGTACCTTGAGAGCATTAAGGGACTTGGAAAGAATTGCATCCAATACATCTGGATGCAACTCCAAATACTCAGTCAGATATTCTTGTACCGATTGATCAACAATCTTCCTCACCTCTGGGTTTCCCAACCTTGTCTGTCAAAATTGAAAAAAAATTATAAAAATAAATATTTCATGAACATATATGATGCAAAAAATAGCTTTATCGTAAGCGCTTCACAAGTATAAAACCTGACTATAAGACTATTCTGGTAATTTGATAAAATTACCTTTGTTTGTCCTTCAAATTCTGGGTTGGGAACTTTGACAGAGATCACGCAAGTCAGTCCCTCTCTTACGTGTTCGCCGCTTAAATTAATGTCCTTTTCCTTAAAGAAGGAAACAACTTTTTATCTATGAGATTGACCTTCATTAATACTAATAAATATGTCTATGAACATGGCTTAAGACACATTTTTTCCCTACTATAGGAGCGTGAATAGATTACTTCTACAGGGCAAAAATGCCACTTGTCGACATAGAAAAGCTCAGAAGAAAAGAAATATGTCCAACTCTCTGTACCTTAATGACCTTTGATTTTTTCGCAAGGTTGTTGATTGTTCTCGTTAATGAAGCCTTCACACCATCAATGTGAGTGCCACCATCAATTGTACGTATGCTGTTAGCATACCCTAGCATTGTATCTGAATACGCATCTGAAGACCTGCATAAAGATCAACTAAGCCAACTTAACTTTCTGGTCTGGTCATGTTACAGATATCCTACATAACTAAATTGAACATAAGTAAATAACTTCAAAATCTAACATGTTCACGTTATTCTATTTTCTGTTTAATTCTTGGGCCCTCAAGAAATATTAAAAATCTTGATCTTTGAAATGAGTCTACAAATCAAACAAGGAAAGGAAATAAGAAAGTAGGAATATTCTACCATTGAAGAGCGACATCAATTGCGACTCCATCGGCTTCTTTCCTAAATCCCAAAACATCATGAAGAGGTTTCTGGACCAAAGAACTGTCAGTCACTATTCAGCAGAGCTGAATCACAATCAACAGAAAGTAAATATTTAAGCATTAAATAATCATAGCAAAAACTTTAAAATATAATTAGAAAATAGACAATTAAAGGATTGCCAGTTGTATGCAATCATAATAATTGAGAATTTGGTGAACTTCGCTATACAAGGAGAAAATTAATTTGCTATGGAACATATGGAGGAGTCTTTCCAATTTGCCTGATATGAAGAGATTGAAGGTTTCTCCACCATATGGCTGGGTTTATAACACACAAACTTCCTCTCTGTTCATTGCTACATCTGGAAGATCTAAAGCAATAGATCCTTAACAACCAAAACATGTCATATTAGTTTTGGTCTACCACTAACCAGTTGTACAAGCATGTCACGCACTCTATTCACTTGAGCCTACGATTGTGTAAATTGTTCACAACCATAGAGAAAACAAGAAAAAACACAAGGTGAACCAAAACCTACTGATTGAGAAAAGTGAAAACATCTAGCACACCTTATCAGCATTCAACCATTTCACATATTCAATTAGTCCTCCAGCATAGTAATACTCATTATACAAGCTCTTCTCTGGGTCTGTATCCTCCTTCTTGAGCGTGATTGTAACCTGCAGGTTGAGAAATGAACAGCTACCAGTCATGTTCGGTATAATAGAATGTGTATGAACAAACAGATGACATTCAGGATGACAAGTCTCTTCCTTCCTTTTTGCTGCTTGGAACCATAAAATCCTCAGGAAAATAAAAGGAATCAGAGAAAAAATTTCACTTCTTATGAAGGACTTAGCTTAAAATGTTCAATGATACATTACAATGAAAAAATACTGCAGTTGACCAACCTCGGGATTGAGGAAAGCAAGCTCCCTGATTCGCCCAGATATTGTGTTGTAGTCAAACTCAATCGCAGTTGTAAATACTGAATAAAAACTTGCAGTCAAAGATAGATGTAAATATTGAAAATAATGCAGGATTCTTGTGCAATTGGTATTTGGTCTTCACAAACCAATGGAAGCTTTGAGACAGAAGACCTACCTTCTTTATCAGGCCAGAAGCGGACACAAGTACCTTGACGAACCTTAAAATTAGCTGGAAGCTTGTGACAGATTAAATCTGTCACAGGCCTTCCACGAGAATATTTCTGATGGTATTCTTTACCATCACGCCAAACAGTGATTTCAAGTGCCTGCCAATAAGAACAAGACAAAGTTTGGCATAAATCTTGAAAATGCTCAAAGTACATGTAGGAAGAAAGTGGTGCGAGGTCTGGGCACAGAGTACCTCCGACAATGCATTGACAACAGATAATCCCACACCATGTAATCCACCTGAAACACTATAACCACTACTTGAACCACCAAACTTTCCACCAGCATGCAAAACCTGCATCATTTATTGGTAACATACATTATTTGTTATATTCACGAAGAGAATGATATTTCAATATTGCCTAGAGAAAATACATTACACTGAATACTAAGCTGATACGTTAACAAAAGCATTATCTTCCATAAACGTGCACATGTGAGACAAGTGTCAAACATCTGTGTCCCCGAACAAGGACATGGATATAAAGATTTCCAACAATAGAGGTTTTCCATTCTTCACTTCATCCAGGCATGCCGAGGAAGGAGAGGTAGAGGTACTAAGAGAGGAAAAAAGGATATTGCTCCCTCTGCTTGTTTAGTTGATTATGAAGAAATTTTACTTTAGGCAAAATGGAAAGAGAAGGAAAAAGACATTGAGTTCCAACTAAATCTTCACAATCCCCTTCTTTTTCAAATGACGTTGCTCAAGAGGCGAAAATAAAACAAAACCCAACTCCACCCCAAGGTAAAAGAGAAACAGAATCTTCTATTCTTATTTTTGTATATTCGGTTTAGCACATGCAAATAGAACATCTTGCAACATGCTCTTTCCGATTTCTTATTCCATCCTTCCAAATGATTTCAAACAAGTCATTTTGTAAGTGTTATCAACAAAGTTAAAGACGAACACACACTGAGCAATATTGTATACAACACCGTTGATAAATTCAATTTCTCTCCAGGGGACAAGGTTAAAATTTTATCCTATTCACCTAATCTCCATAATTGACCTTATTCAGGAATTTCAGAACAGATAATTAACATAGGAAAAGTACCGTCAAGACAGTCTCTAAAGCAGACTTTTTTGTCGCTGGATGCAAGTCGGTTGGGATCTGCAGTGCACAAGCAAGCATGTAAGCATACAAAGTTGCAGAAACAGACACACAAGTTGGTATAAATGGCACTCATTCGTGTTGTACTTCATCACACGTATTATAAAGGATAAACTAAAACAAGAAATTGCTCAAGCAAAAGATATTAAAGAAATTCGATATGCAGAGTATTTGTTTCCATGTACTGAATTATACAGAATACAGAAGATGTTTATAAGCAGGTAGAATGCAGCTGGCTGCACTAAGGACATGTAGGTTTCATAAGGAGTTAAAGGCATATGAAACCAATAAATGGAACTTTTTATCATACAAATTGCATCTTCATACATTGCGATTTGAGAAAGTTTAAAACACTAAAGCGTTCCACACCACAAACAGAAAGGGGTAGCACTCCCAACATTGCAGAGAATATTATTATTTCCCAATGAGGAATTAGAAAACTCGGCATTAACAATGAATTACATAAACGCTTCAACATGTACACATTGTTAAAAGAGTCTTATCAATCATCTCAGATGTAGCAAAAAATGCAGAAAATGACAGACTATTTTACGAAGTGCTCTGAAGGAACAACAATAGTCGATTATTTTGCATAAGAAACAAAATGATAGTGCATTATCTGTATATGCTATATGCTTCAACCGACAAAAATGATTTTGTATGTCCATGTGTAGAAATGTACAAATCCCTACTACGAAGAACATACGGTTTAAAAATGAAGCTAGTACTTCAACATTAGAGAGGATTTTAAACCGCAAGAGACCACAACATATAAAAAGCATCTCTATGATTTAACACATGCAACGCACTTTACCTTACGTGAATAAAATTGCAAAAGAAAGATGGAAAATTTCACAATGTACCAAATGATGGCAGTATTTTGCATGAAAGACAAAACAAAATTGCATTTCAAAATATACGCTAAATACTTCAAACTTTGAGAGTCATTGTGCCCACACCAAGAAAACCATTTAATGAGCATGGTAAATAATCTTGAAAAATGATTCTACTACATATAACCAATAAAAAGTAGAAGTTCCACATGTCAACTTGAGAAGGCAACTCATACCCCACGACCATTGTCAGTGATGCTCACTGAATTATCCGCAAGTAGAACTACATCAACCTTGGAAGCAAATCCTGCTTGTGCCTCATCGATGGCATTATCCAAGATTTCATAAACCTAAAATATGCACAATCAACAGACAAAGAATCAATTTTTTATTTTTTTATTTTTTCCGTAATAGAACTTGCATTAACCAGCCTAATGAAGAAAGGCATACCAGATGGTGCAGTCCACGGGGTCCAGTGCTTCCAATGTACATGCCTGGTCTTTTCCTCACTGGGTCTAAACCTTCCAATACCTAAAAGAAGATTGTACTGAAAAATGTTGGTGTGAAGAGAAACTTCAAAGTTTAAACAGTAAATACAGATCAAGATAGCGTAACTGCGTTTTAATTTTTAACCGAGGCCAATAGTTCACCTGAATCTGCTCAGAGCCATATTCTTTCGAGCCTTTACTTTCGTAAAGAGCCTCTGTTTCTGTTCTTGATGACATGAATGCCCTTGTACACACAGCATTTCGTATTAAAAACCCATTTGAAACCCTTCTCAACCTATTACTTGCCCTGAAACCAACAAAATTAAACACCTACGGTATCAAATATTGGAAAAAGGAACTTCTTTAACCACCTAACACTTGCCCATTAAATATTTGCAAGCGGTTCATTTAGACTAGAATACTGGTAAATAAGGAAACACCAAAAAGCTCTATCTTGTCACCTAGTTAAACTTGGATTTTTTAATAACACAAATAATCTCATAGAGTTCTTGCAACTGGTGTAAGATAAATAGTCTAATATTTTCTCTAGACTTAAAAAACGAAGCTATTAGATTGGTAGGTTTCTGCAAACCTTGTTAGTTTACTGAAAAATTGAATAAGAAATAACTAGCAAAGTAGCCAACCAAACTAAAATTCTTTTTGCTGCAGAATCATATTGAAGAGTCACACTATTAAATTAATTGTTCTCGTAAAATAGATTGCAAGTATATTTTGCTTCAAAGTGCTGTCATTGGCACTTGAACACTTTAAACCCAACTGAAATCCTAGTATATTTCACATAAACTAATTTCTATCCTTTCCCGGGAACCATATATGAAATTTCAGACAAAGCACGATGAAATACAAACACAGGGATAGAGAAAACTACTTCAAATGCTAAACACATACATGATACATATATACAAACTAGTATATTCATATATATATGTGGTGTGTACACAAAATAGCTTAATAATTACACATTTCCTTTCCAACATATTCCCAGACACCCGCAAACGAAAATTTCCATTTAATGCTTCACAAGCGACAGAAACACACATACCCACATATGCTTATAATAGTTACAATAATGCAAAATGTACACTCCATCCCTTGTATGATTTTTGACAATCCCTTTGTTTTCAAAAAAAATTGTGGGCAGAAAGTGTTTTTTGGTGTTTTGCCACGTGTGACACAATGTAAATAATGACTAGAAAGATGATGCACATGTAGCATGATTGTAATAGTTAATATGAGATTTTTTCCAACATTTTCCCAGATACCCATTAGTGAAAATTTTGTTCTTCAAACACTTGAAACACACTGGAAAGCAGTCTACAATCTAATTTCTCCATTATTTTTACATATTACCCATTCAAGAAAGTTACATAAAATACAAAACCTGCAAATGTATGCCCACATATATACTCTGTCCAAAACGAAATACCTGGAGTAGAGGAGAAGAGACGGGCGGCAAAGCGAAAAAGAAGACGGAAGAGCGAGGCTTTGCTGATTATGGGAGTGAAAAGAGTGAATGGAAGCCGAGTAAGAGATAAAACGTGAGGCCATTCGTTTAAGAGAGTTACTTGGCTTCAAGACAGCCATTGAGTCATATGAGTAATTTTGTTTGCTGATTTTGTTGTTTTTTTGCTCTTCACAGAAATTCTTTGCTTGGGGTTTAAAGGGAGGCGTGGGCGAAACTTGAAGATAAAACCCGTCTGACCTCACCACCGTCTGCTGGGGGAAGAAAGGGGGATGTTTATTATTTATATTTAATAGATAGGGCTTGTTTGAGACCATCAAGAAAAAAAAAATTACATTTTGAATAATGTATTGGCGAGAAATATGTGGTTATAAAAAGTTTGGAATTTACGTGTAATATTATTTTATTGAAAAATATATAGTTGAAATGTAGTCAAAACAATATTTAAAAATTTAATTTTTTTTCAAAAAAAAGTGCTCAAAGAAGGGTTTAAAGTTATCTAGAGTGTGTTTTGTAGAAATTAAAATTGAAAAACTAGCTTTATTGATTTTTATTAGACGAGTGGGATCTAATAACAGCTATATTTTCAATTTTAATTGACTTTTAATTTTTACCAAACAAGTCCCTAATCAGTTAAATATTTCCAAAATCACTTTGACTTATATCACAATCATAGAGTGTTCCTAAACTTTAAAATACTTCAAAGTGTTTTTTGAATTTTTTTCGTTAGCACTCTGTCCATCATCCTAACTTATTCATTGACGCTTGACGGCTCACGTTCATTAAAAATATGCCAAATACCGTGGTTATCCTTGTTGATATGAAATGTTGTACCACATTTAAATACAAAACGTGTTTAAAAAAAAAAAAAAAAAAATCCAAATTTTTTACTACATGTTTGAATTTTTGAGATTGTATATTGAATTTTTGGACCTAATTTGACATTAACACTATTACACAGTATGGCAAATTTTGTAGATTTTTCATAGTTATGTCGTTTACATATTTCCTTACTTCACGCTTTTCCTGAACTTGAAATTTTCAATTTGTAGAATATGACACGGTCTTGGAATTCAACAAGTCTAGAAGTGATGGAAATTTAACGAATGGGCAAGACTCTCGCTCGAACCAGGACTCTTATTTCAATGATTTTAAGAATGAGTTGAACTTCGAAGGGGATGACATTTTCCATGAACATAAGGTGATGGATAGGATTGAGTTATGTTCGAATCTATGTGAAGCGGGGGAGATGCTTGAGCATGAATTTTAAAGTCCATGACGAGCTTAATAATTTAGAGTATCCGTCTTCTAAAGAGCTTCAGTCTAATTGTGCATCCAATGATGTCGTTGGGTATCGATTTTCAGAGTTTTGGTTTAGGGAGATATGAGTAATCCACAATTCGAGGTTAGTAAGCTCTTTAGGATGTCGTATAGTTTAAAACAACAATTAGAACGTATGGAGCTTTGAATGTGTATAATTTGAGGTTTAAGGCCAATGACGAGAGAAGAGTCTACGGAACATGCAAACACGGATACACTTGGACGATATGGGCATCCAACTTGGGTAATATGGGCACTGTCCAAGTGAAGTCATATTTTCCTGAGCGCACATATAGGCGAGACCAATACAATAGATACTGCAACTATATGTTCTTGACTCATCATTACATTGAACAATTTAAGGAAGATCCGAAATGAAAAGTATACTTAAGGATTGGAAAATTGATATTACTAGAAATGTGGCATGGAAAATGAAAAGACATGCTAAGTTTAGTGAGCACTCATGATCATGATATAAGTTTGAGTAATTTTTGAAACATTTAACTCTTACTTACTAATATTAATAAACTAACTAGAATACTATTTTCTAGCGGTGAGATTCAACAATAAAACAGAAACATAGGTTAGAGTGAATAAGAACAAAAAGTTCAAAAACTCTAATTTGATGAATGTATATTGTCACGTACTTAAATAATTATGGTCATTTGAGAACCATGTCAATCTGAAAATGATCATTTTCCGTGCCTACAAGTCATAGGAAGAATATTTATACGGTCACTAAGGCTTGTCGAATAAAAAAATGTGCATTGGCCATCGAGGCTCCACCCTGCGAAGGTATATATTGAACTCTTAACACTTGATGGTTAACATGATAGGAGGTTTCAATTTGTCCTCGAACTTGGACAAAAACATTAGTGCAAAAATTGAGAAAATCAACATTAAAGTTAGTGCACCCTTGCGCGCAAATATTAAAATTTATAATGAGATTTAATCATGACTTTCAAGATAAACTCACAAAAATAATTAATAAACCCATATAAATCACCTATAAATAGATCGTTGCACAATGAAAAAATATTCACTTTCGCTCTAAAATCGTAAAGAATAAAAAATTATTTCTCCTAAAAGCGACTCGGATTGAAAAAGTATCTAGAGTCGAACCTCTTAGAAATTAAAAGAATATCTCCAATCTAGAAGCAATTTTCTATTGAAAAACGTAGAAATCTTAATCTCTCTTTCTCTAACACAAATTGGCTTCTGAACACACTCAAAATCCCCCTAAAAAGAGGGAAAGCCCTGCTAACATTTAGAGGAAAAATTCTACAGTTATCTTTTAACAAATATTATCCATATTTTAAAACATTCATCTCTCTCTTTTATTCGATATGCAAAACTGCAAATTCACACGAAGATTTGGGCGAATGGACTAATTTTCCTCCAATTCTGTTGATTAGGGTTTCAGAAGAAGAAAAGAAAGAACAAGAAGGACGCACATATTGACACGCCTTGTAGTCTTTATTTTGTGAGCAGCGAAGAAAACTTGGTGATGAAATATTGATTTTTCAATCAAGTTTTGTGCATTTATATTGGTTTTATTATTCTGGAAAATCTGCATTTTTTCATATATAATTTTAGCAAGACAACCGAAAACCAAATTTCGGCCATGCATTTTTTGTATTATATATATTTTTTATTTTATGTAAAAGATCGTATTTTGTAATGTTTATTATAGTTTTTTTTCTCTGTGTAAAAATAAAAATTTAGAGAAGATGATATCGTAATTATTTTATTCAATAAACTAATAACTTAGAGTATAATCTTTATAACTTAGGGTGTGTTTCATTATCTTTATTTTTTATGAAAAATATCATTTTTTTTAAAACTAAATTCCTATTTTTCGGGTGTTTGATTAATATTTTTTTCCATAAGAAAAATAATTTTTTTGGGTATATGTTTTTATTTTTTAGGCAATTCACAGTACTTCTTAAAAACTCAACTTTAAAAAAAAAAAAATTGAAGTTGAAAATTAAGTCAATCAAACACATTAAATATGCATTGCATAAGATACTTTCAATGACATTATATTCATTGCATATGATTCTTTCAATAATTCTTAAAAATTTAGTATTTGAATTTATTTTAACTCACTTACCAGTTTATTATTCTCTGTTGTCGTTTCTATAATATTTTAGAATTTCAATTAATTATATCCCCCCCACCCCAACCTACGATTTACTATTTTATACTATTTATGTCACACAAGTGGTCTTCTTGTTGATTTAATGGAGATATTTGTTTTATTTTATTTGTTAAACTTTTGAATAAGTAACCTACTTGTCCAGACGATAATCTCTCTATTGAGCTCAACCACAATGTAAAAGGATAGTCAATTCGATTTGGACGCTTAAAGTATTTCTATAGAAATATTACATAGTTATAGAATTTTTGGACTTTTGCATTTACATAAAATTTAAGCTAGGTAGCTCTGATTTGTGAACATGTCACCTTAGAAGATATTTATCACATATTCGAACACTAGATCTTCTTGTTCATGTTATGAGAGTTTTGTGCTAGATTGTAAGCTACCAATGATACACATATTTATTTGTTATAAGAATGAGGCAAATAGTTTTGAGTCAATTAAGAGAAAACTAGCAATTCATACTAATGAGTTTTTGGTCTATTGAACTGTAGATAAAAGTACTCCGAGCATTATGAGGTTCTAATAAATGTCACGAAGTAGAGATTTGACAACGAGAAGTGTTGTCAAATATTAATGTTACCCACATCCTCCCTTCAACGGCTACTTTCACTTGATAGCAAAAATGGGTCGTTCATTCTCGCCTCATTATCCTTTTCATTTTCCTCTCTATGTCAAACAAGTACAACATGAACATATTTCTCAATTCATGTAGTAAAATGAGACTAGCCTAAGCCAAAAGCAAACAAAAACCAATGACACAATTGCTCATGTCACACGACCATATAAACCAGAAATTTTGTTTTGATATTACAAACACTAATTTATTTGGTTGGTCAATCACACAAACTTCTAAACCATAAAACTTTCTCCCAAGCCCTAGGCACACGTCTATCTATTGGTCTCGTCACTACTCCTAAAACTTTTAGACATTTATCAAAAACTAGTGAAGTATTATTGTCGGAGCGTGAATTTATTCACCTCACTAAAAGTGAATGAGAAGCATTGACGGCTTCTCTTACAGCACCAACACGTCTGTTTCTTTGATCTTGTTCTTTGCCATTGCGCATTGCAGCAACTTCCTTCTCCATAGAAGCTAGTTCTCTTCGCATTCTCTTGGCCTCTACTTCCATTGCCTTGTTCAATGTTTCAATCTTCTTTGCCAAAGTCTGAATGATTTCCACACCAAAAAAGCCCATTACTCAAAGGATTGATAGAGAAAGAAGGGGGAGGGGGTTATGTCATGCAAAATACAGCAAAGAATGAAGCAACAAACCTCGATTGCGTCATCTTTATCTTTAAGGCTTTGATCTTTGTCATGGCAAGCTTTTCGCAGAGTTATAACCTCCTTCTGCAGCATATCATACAATGTTCCAGAAACATAGTCTTCATTTTCCATTTTCGTTTTTTCGCTCTCATCCCCATTCTCCTGGGAAGTAATCCTTCCATTATTTTGAGTCTCTTTGCTGACACTGTTTGGTTGATTATCTTTCTCGTCTACATTTGAAACCAGCTTATCACCTACTGCTGGTCCACTACCATCATCAAATGAGCTCGACAAATTCTTTGGATGCTGTAACAATGCATAAGCACTACTTGTCCGGGATGACCCAGATTGAAAATTTGTTTTTCTAGATAGAAACCCATTGGAGGATGTCCTGGACAAGCTTTCTGCTCCTCCAAGAGACTGCCTTCGTGAAGTCCCGTTGCTTACATTTCCGCATCGTAATGAAGCACGGGAAATACCATTTTGACATGCTTTAAGCCTTTCCTCTAAAACTTTAAATCGTAACAGGTATTTTTCCTAAGAAACAAATTAATAAGGAGGATATTTAGATCAGATAAACATCAGAAACAACAGTTGGGGGAATCAATAATCTGTTTCCTCACCTTTAACTGTGCTTCTGCCTTAGCTGCACGCTCTGCAATTGCCAGTTTATCTTTCAGCTGGTTCATTTCTCCCTGCAAAGGTTATCCAGAAAATTGAAACGATTAGATGGTGGCTGGAACTATTGTACCCCTAGAAAATGGACTAGATATTCCCTTCATCCATTACTGGTCACATTTTCATCTGGAGATGTCTTGAGTCAATCTCCACTTTCTTAAAACATACACATCCTTTTGCATAAGTATCTCGAACAATAACTAAAACAATTCCTCTACACCACTTCATGCCATTTATCATATCAGGAACACAAAATACCACTTTTCAGAACTTGCGAAGTCATTAAACTTGGACAGAGGAAAAACTGGAATCTTTAATATGATAGATAGTTCAATTCTCGAGCTATTGTTAAGTAGAAGAGGTAGAAAGTAACCTAGCCAGGAAGCAATATTTTTACAATAAAGTCTGGAAGCTAAATCATCTGCAAGAAGAACCTAATGTTTGAGATATCTATGCAATTCAATATAAGATACAGGATTACGGATTACTAGAAGATTTTTATCATAACTATGTAACAACCTAAAATTCTCGTTTAATAACATCACCCTATGATTCTAATTAAATTATTCACCAATTCATCTCATGACAAAACAATACGAATCAACATTATTAGAGTCCCTCGACAGCAGTTCAGTCGTAATGTTTTGTAAATTTGTAACAATTATAATAGAAGTATCAATAGAACATTTAAAGTGATAATGATAAACATGCCTGATAGAATTTTCTTTCTTCAAGCCACTGCTTTACTGGCATTACTTTGTCATTGGCATCTTTCCAATCATTTGCCACAACAACAGCTACACGATTTGCAGAAACCTTAGCACGAGCTAGTTCACGGTCTAGAGTCCTTTTCTCTTCCTGCACAAGATTTGACGTCTTAAGAAAGGTTCATCATATCAATATATAAGGTTTAAAAAACCAGCCTTTTACATTTATTTCTTGCACTTTCCGCTGGTAATCACGTACAGCATTGGCTGCAGCCCCACCAGCCAAAACAGCCTCCTCGAGATCACGAACAGTTTGAGTTAGCTTTTCAACCTCAGAAACCTTTTGCCTATGCATTTTGTCCAATATCTTATTCTCCTCCTAAATAAAATCAACATGCGTAGTGTAAGAATCTACAGCAGCAGCCGTAACTATTTTGCACGCATTCATTTAAACAAGAAAAGCTCTAAAACAGGTAAACCTGGCATATCTCAATCTGTTTCGTCAGCTCTTGGTTTGTGTTCTGGAGATCATCAACCAAAGACGCTTTCGCTAAAGCCATCTGAACTGAACGTTCTGCTTCCAAAAGAGCAGCCTCCTTAGATTTAGTAAGCCGATCAAGCGCTTTGTTATCGTCTTGTAGCTTTGCTACCTAACAAAACATAAGTTCATGAAAGGCCCACTGAAAAACTATATGTATATTGATCCCCGGCTGTAAAAACTTCGATTTAGCATTCAAATTGAAAAAGGAAATGTCATGAAGTTGATAGGTACCTCCAACCTTGCCAGCTTCAACTCAGCCTCCAGCGGTGCTATTATTGCCTCGATCGGTGGCATCTCATCATCTTTCTGGGCAGCATGCACCCTCCGCAGTGTTGCTTCAGCAGCATATTGTGCGGCCAGAGCTGCTTTTTTCTCTTCATTTATTTTCTTATTCTCTAGATTCTGAAATTTTTCAAGTAACTCAAAATTATCAGCATTTATTTCAAATCTCAAAGTTTATATGTAGCTTTTTTTATTTTAGAAAGACGTTGAAGGGAAGGAGCTGAAAATAGCATTTGAAAGCCAAATCGTGAAAATTTAAACAACTTGACATGTACCTTGCTTTCAAGGAGAGATTCTGTCGCTTTTAGCTTTTCATGTACTTTATTTAGCTCGTCGGTGAGCTGAAAAAGCATGAACGTGAAATAGTAAACGAGCTTTTCTTAATTACTTATATATATGATCAGCTCACCACAAAACAAATAGTTAAAACAAGTAAATAGGGAGTAAAGAAGAGAAGGCAATATGTGTCAAGTGACACTTCAAAGCATTTGAACCAGTAAACTTAAATTGATATACCTCTTCAACTGCCTTCTCTCTAAGGCGCTCAGAGTACTTCAAAGCCTTTATTTTTGCATTGGCATCTCCCAGCGCTCTATCTTTGTCTGCAAATTTTGAAATCTTCTTTAATAAAAAGTATATTTAACTGAACATTTTCTTTCTTTCATTTTTTTATTTTCACTAAAAAGCAAAATAATGAAGATTTATGTGAGGCTCTTTCCACTTGATCACTGAGCTGCTTGCTACTTTGGCCTTCAGATAATTCCAATTTACAACTTAAATATCCCCAAAGTTTCAATAGTAAAAGCCTCACCGAAATTCAAGTGGGGCAGGTAGTTCCAATTATATTATACTGAAGAAAAACCAAAAACCCAATTGACTAAAACACAATATTCTTCAATGTAGTACAGTGTGCCCTTAGATAGGCTAATTGAAAAAAAAACAACTAGTTGACCAAAAGCATTGAAGAGAAGATCGGCTAAGCGTTGAGGAAAAAAATTTAATTTTGCTTTTTCATGTAGGTAATGTTTTATCTCCTGTATTTATCCAACAGAAGTTTTGCAGTTTCTGTTTTATTTATTTTGATAAACACTCTACACGTCTGATGAGCAAAGTTATAAAAAAACCTAAACCAAACAGCTTATGACACCTGAGAACAACTCATAGCCATAAAACAGGGTATTATTACATGTTAAAAAACTGCATATTTAACCAGGCGATTTTTCTCTATATTTGCCACAAATCAAACCCAAAATTGTCATAAATTTTAATATTTTCTACAATTTTAGTTTGATAATTCCAAGGCCACAACTGGGTGATAAATGAAAGGGAAAAAATTTGGTTTTATGAATCCACCATAAAAAAATGGTATAAGATTAGCCATGGTCACTGAGACCGTACTAACCAGGCCAAACTATAAATCTCAACGCATTATAAATACAAGGATGCTTAAAAAGAACACCATGCAACCTCTTGAAAATGGGAATGATGTGCCTAGTACATTATGTGGGCAATTGGATAGGGACCAATAAGTTTGTTTTATTGTTCACTCATCACCACATCCACGTGCTGTCCAAATTGTTCTTGATGGAAATTTGTCTTCTAAGGCCAATACTAACATTATCTGCTCGTTCGAAGTCTTGCAAAAACTCCACGTCCTTTCTCATTCCATTGAAACACAGAAAAAGAAAAATGAAAATCCATATCGAGTGACCGCCATGTCCCAAGTCATTTGCAGTGGAATCAAGATTTTGAGATTTGAATTTCAACCGAACACATGGAATCATCTACACAAGTCAAGAACTCAAATCTCCAAAGGTAGCTTTAAAATTTGAAGGAAATGTATATTAATTCTTCCACAAATATGATAATATTTCTCAAATTTCAGCAATTCAACAGAAATTGAAGAAAATTCTCCATCGTAAGATCAATTCTTCAATAAAACGTCAACCATTTTACCCCTATCGTTTTATAGCTCTCTGCTTGCATGTCTCCGTTTAAATTTCGAAAAAGCGAACGCTAGTTCTTCCAATATAAAACAAATAATAATAAAAAAATCTCTAGAAAAAACAAAAACCTTCAAATAGAAAAACCCACCTCGGACTTCGTTTTCAAGGCGAGTAAGCTCGATACGCACCGGATCGGAGCCATGTAAGAGGGTAACAATATCATCCACCTCAGAACCAGCTTGATACAAAGCCGCGGATGGCTTCTTCTTCAGCTTCGACGGAGCCGATGATGTCTGCCTCTGCTGCTGTTCCGTATCTCCACCTCCGTTATAATAACTCCCCATTCAGTCACAAAACACACTGACAGAATCCCAATTTTTCGGAGATTACGTTAAATTATATAATATGAATTTCTGTGCCCTGTCTCTATAAATAATTATATATAAACAAGTGGGATTTGGATTGCTTTTAGAATGAAATGGCACTCACTGTCAGTTTTGCTGTAGAGAGAGTAAGAGAATGGGGCTGTGTTTGCGTTTATATAGAAGAAGATTACAGGTTTAAATGAGATTAATTAAATTAAAGCTTTCGT
>CAIGRN010122604.1:0-10384 GCA_903798345.1 Fraxinus anomala | reverse complement strand
GGGGCATGGGGCGTCGCCCCGCCGCGGGTTGCGGGGCGGGGCGGGGAAGGTATGCCCCGTCCCGTGCAAAAGAAAAAAAATTAAAAAATTAAAAATAATTACAAAAAATAATAAAAAATAATACAAAAAAATAAAAAAAAAATTAAACGGGGCGGTAAACGGGGCAAATCTCCGCCCCCCGCCCCGCCCCGCCTAATGTGGGGCGGGGTGGGAGATTGTCTTCGCGGGGCGGGGCGGGGTGGAGGTGCCCCGCCCCGAACCCGCCCCACTGCCATCCCTAAACAGGAATTTGAAAAAATGGTTCCTTTTTCACTGCAAAATATTCCAGCACTCTTCGGGGCCCACCCTTTTTTCGAGGACCCTACCATTTGAATAGGACCACGCAAGCCTCGTTCAAATAGGGACACCAAGAGACCCCCCCTATAGGTGGGTGGCCTACGCGTATAGGAGACGCCACTATTTGAATGTTCAAGCAGGATAATTATAAGAATCAAACTTGGTTGGTGTGCATTAAAAATGTACACTAAATTTGACAGCTCCCTCACAATAACGAGAGATCCCTTTTTTTTTGGAAGAGGTCCCCTCCAAAGGGGGATGTATAAGAGGCAAAATCCTAATAATAATCCTTTTTTCTCCCTCCATTTTCCAGTGTCTCATTACACTCTCAATTACCAAGGTTAAGAAATATGGGAACGAGAGTACTTTTGACAGGACCATTATGTAAATTTTGAGAAGCCAAATTTGTCTTATTGTTATTGATTATCGGGGTTAACCAATATTCACATGGAAAAAGTCACGTGTACATAATTTTTTTCCCCAGAATTTATACATGTATTATGTTGGAAGCGCCTGATTAGCATTTTTTTCGGTTATGCTAACTGTCAATAACAAAATGACAACTAAAGGAAAATTTGTACATATAGCATAACTCTATTCACATTATCTGGGTGTGAAGGCGTATTAAAAATTAAAAATTAAAAATTAAAACTTTTAAGATACTTATTTCATACATGGAGACGAATATAAATTAAAAATTAAAACTCTACCGCTTTAATTACGTAGTCTGTTATGAGATCTAGAAGATTATTATTATTGTTTAAAAGAGAATGGTAAAGATATTATAAAATAGAAGTCACAGCAGGACGCTGGACGCATAATTTGTTGAAAAAAGGCCGGCAACAGCATAAACTTCTCCATTTGTCTTTCTTTTAGCCCTTGTTTGACAATTTCTTTTGAAATTATAAGTTGATAAATTTTATGGTAAAAAGTGGATAAAAATTATGGATCTAATGATATATGAGGTTAATCGTGAAGTTTAACCTATTTATATAATAAGCCGGTAAATTGTAGTACATTTCAGCCTCATCCTTGTTACGTATAGTACCTTTTAATTCTAAATGTATTTTCTCAATGGTATTCAATTTAATTCAATTCTTGTCGAAATCGAACCGTGTGAAGCCATTATCACTTTAGTTTTGAATTTTGCTATTTGTCTTGGCCCTAGACGAAGTTCATTAAATATATAGTTAACATGAGTTTGGAGAAAAAAAAAAATTAATGGGACCAAGCAAGAGCTAAAACTCGAGAATTTCTATCTTCGGTGCTGATATAGTTGAGTTAAGCTCTTTTGACAGAAAGAAGTTGAGATCCTGCTTGAACTACACTCATGTGAGAGTGTGACCCATGTGAATGAAAAAGGCAAAAAAAATGCTTCTCCCATATTGTGAGCATGCTGTCAGAAAGGGGGTGGCAACACTGCAGCGGTTCATATCATTCCCAAAATGACTTCGAAATGGCACTTGTGTTCTTGCAGAGTACAAATCACCATTTGACAGAAGGAGTGTCACTGCCTTTTGGGCTATCTTTCTTTTGTGCTTTTGTAGTTCCTTTTACTTTCTTCTTTTCCTCTTTCAAAATCTCTTATGTAACCACCCTTTACCTTTAAAAATAAACAAAGTACTTTTATATACCTTATCTATAAAGAAAAATTATAAAATAAAAGTATAAAAGAGAAAATAACTTCTAAACAATATCAATCATACTACACGTTCAGGGTCACATCTGGTTCGCTCTGAACGTTTAGAATAATCCAAAAAATATTAGTTCCATGTTTGCCACCCTCATTCTCAATCATATATTTAATGGACACACGATTTTTATCAATATTTCGACCATACATTTCATCAATTTTTATTAAAATTTAATAAAAATCTAATTTTTATTCTCGATTTGATCAAAAGTTGTGATTCTTATACATCATATTGTCTAATAATATTAACCACTGATTGTATTTTGATGATTTTAGTCTCAACCATAGCATCAAAAGAGCCATATGTGTTATATACTGCTTCAACGATTGATAATTTTGTTGCGATATTGCAATATACGGTTGTATGCATAAAAAATAACGAAAATCATGATTCACTTTCAATAATTAAATTTGTAACGACGAAAGACTTACACAAGTAATGTTGATGCATCCAAATTCCATTTCACCCAATCACGATTCTACTCGTTGAACTGTTTACATCTGTTGTTTATTTCGTATTAAATAAAAATAACAAAAACTTTAAAGATCCTAACGAAACTCAGATATGTTAGATTACTATGGTAGATGTTTGGTCATATTTCTCACACATGCATTCAGAATCATTCTATCCCAAGAATCACTGCCTGCACTTGGAACACCAAAATACCACCTAAGGTTTATACTTATAGTCCTGTATGCTAGTTTGGGAAAAATTAAAATCTCATTATAATTTAACGTAAAAGTTAGCGATTAATTTTAATTACAAATTCACAACTAATACTCACCTATTAGCTAAACATTTTATGTGATTTGCTACTCATTTTTAATATAATCTCATTATAGATGTCTTCTTTCTATTTAATCGAGTAATTATATTTTATTCTCATCCTTATCTAAAGTGCAACTACATTGCTTTTTAGTACGAGGCAGCAGAAAATCATCAAAACGTTTCAAGATGTGTTCAAGTAAGGATATCCTACGAGGCATTATCAAAGAATTCAAGAAAATTCAAAATCGCTGCCAAAATAAATTTAAGAAGCTCATTACCATAAGCTCGTGAAAGACGAAGCTTTGCCATAAAAATCAAGCAAAATTGAAAGTCATTCGAGTCCTAGGCCTAACATAAATATTAAACTCAAGCTTGAAGGACTATTATTATTAAGTCACCTTGTCACGCACGAGCTACATCAAACAGAAAGCCATGCGTCACATACTGAACTCATCATCACGAATAATTCGAACATCCAACAAATCTCTATACGTCTCCTTGGAATTTCTCTGGTGAGGCAAAGCTAGTAACCCAATTTGCCAACGAGGAAAGGCTTGCCAAATGTGGTTCTTGTTTGGGCAAACCTCCCAGTTAGTAAATAAGACCAACCTTATCGTCAACCTCTCTAGAGTCAAGTTAAATGGCAAATCTATTTGCCTCCGAAAATACTTTAAAATCTAATATGGAGCTACGTAACTTCATATTTATGTCTCAAGTAAATGAATAAAGATCATATTGACACTTAACAAGAGATCTCTTATCACGTGAACTGAGACGATTAAAAAGTGCAAATATAATTAAATCAAAAAAGGCAACATAAGTCAAAAAATGTATGAAATCGAACCCTAGTTAAATCTCTGTCCATTTTGTTTCGCTTGCATGCGTATTTTTCTTTATAGTACTAACATGATTGTCGAAGTGCAATCAGTGACCGGAGCACTCCTTTGAACAGCTGCCTTTGCAAGTTCAATTCCTACAGGGGCGTGTTCTTCAACAGTTGGACACGGAGATAGGAAGGATATTTTGATATCTTATTAATCCTACCAGATTTTGATGTCAACAAATTGAAAAGTTTCAAATTGGATAGAAGCCTCAATCATGAGAACTTATTCTCGACTAAATTTGAGTAAGTAATTATTTCTAGTAAAAACTTCTATACAAACTTCTTCATAAAAATCTCTACCCAAACATTTCTGACCCTTTGTGCTTATCCTGAGTCAAGATGATATGAGTTGTCTAATGCATGAGAAAAAAAATAAAATTTAGAGACCCTTTATGGATAGGGGAATCTTGATCGCAAGTATAAAACTTGTATATATATATATATAAAGAAAAGAAGGGAGTGTGATTGACATTTAATTGTCTAGAACTTATTTGAATGAAAATAATTAATTAAGCATTGTTTGGAAGAAATTAAGCTCCCATTTGGCCCTCAATATTAGTCATTATTTGATATTATAATTTTTGGAATAATGCTTTTTTGAAAAATATGTAGTTGAAAAAGAAGAAATTGTTTTTTGTTTACATGTAATATTATTTTATTGGAGAATGTGTGGTTGATTAGAAAAGAGGGAGAAAAATGGATTATAATTTTAATGGGGTCAAATAGTGGCTAAAATCTAAATTTTTATCAAAGTCAAAATTAACAATTAATTTTAATCACACATTTCATAAGATCCATAACTTTTCATCATCATATTTCATTAACTTTCATCAAAGTTTGCTAAAAATACGATTTTAATGCCCACCAAACAAGGGCTAAATGTGCTCAATTAGTTTAATTTTCAACATAGAAATTTTATCTTGTTCATCTTTTATTTGTGGGTAGATGAGAGAGAGAGAGAGAGAGAATTGGCTATTTAAAAAAAAAAAAAATCTATCATTTCCGAAGGAAAATATATTTACGAGATCAACTTTTGAAAAATATTTTTCATGAAAAAACATGTCAATCATACACTTCAAAAGTAAGAATTTAGATTGAAAAATGATATTTTTCATAAAAAAATAAAAATAAAGTCAATCAAACACTCTAAAACAATTGAAAAGAAAGAAGTACGATGAGATTTTACAAAAGGATGTTGAAGTATTTGGTTGGAAAAATCATAATATAATTTGAAATTAAAGTTAAAACATTAATTTTAACTATATATTTAAAACAACTCTGTACTTGTTGCTGGACCCACTCCTCCTCCTCTTAGTTCTTATTTATGAACATGTACTTGAGTCAAAAATCATCCCCAATTAGTATTAGTTTTGTCAATTTCGAACAGTTCGATGGCTGTAGTTCCTAGGTTAGTGGGCCTTGAGAAAGAAATTCCCATTACGAGCTGCCAAAATCTTGAAGCCCTATTATCTTTTCGACCTAGATTCATGTGTTGAAGCAACTTAGGGTCTGAGTACGGACTGTCTATACAGGCTTGGTCCTCACGTATCATTTATTAAAAGAGATTTTACTACTTGTACATAAAAAAATATACACAACCGATTACATAATATGATGTGTAGAAAAACGTTTAGAAGAAAATTTAATTGTATTTTAAATTGACAAATGATATAGTGTCACGTGATATTATGTAATTCATTGTGTAAATCTCGATGCACATGTAACAAGATTCTTCTTAAAAGTTCATTGTGTCTTACAATGGTTAATATGGTGTCATGTCCACTACATAAGAGGTTAGAACACCGTATTAAATGAAGTTTATTGTGGAAACCTAAGGTGTATTATAATTTTATAAGCCCTTGTTTGAGTCACATTAAAATTCTCTTTCTTATTTTTCTACTAATTTTTAACTACATATTTTTCAATAAAATAATATTTTTTCATCACATCAATAACTTTTCCTTATTTTTCAACCACACATTCTCCATCAATTTACTATTCTAAAATACATTATTCCAAAATAACGTGACTCAAACACACCTAAGTAACAAATATTTTTATTAGAACACTTTATTTTCATTCATTAAGTAACTTCGTCAAGGTGCGAGTCTTGACCAGACCACTTAGTCATGCTTTATGCTTTTTTTATGACTAGATTATACATAGACTTCGACTAAGCCCACATAAGCTCCTAAAAGCTTGACTTGGCTGTCTAATCAGTCCTTACATTTTTTAAAGTGCTGTTATTGTTAATAACCATAATTAATAAAATACTTCATTTCAATTTTTCAGTAGAGGGATCCGAACTAGACTAGTACTTGGTTTGCTGGTTTTTGATCGATGCGGATTTAATAACTATGGGTTAGGGTGATTGGCAAATCATGGAGAAATAAATCAAGAACTCACCTATTTGTTTTTTTCTTTTTCTATGAATGTTTTCTTTTTCTCTGAAACCTAAGAGGAAGATAATTTTAGCAGTGAACTGTTACCCCAATCTCAAGAAAGAATTACTCAATGATATCAAAAATGGATTTATCTACGTGTGCATAGAGGTGTACATAATGTGAGTGGAATGTGGCCCGTGCTAGCGTGACTAATAAAATCTTATCAATATCACTACTCGTGGCAATCTCGAAAATGAAGGCAACAACTTCACGTATCATGAAAATCAAAGTATCCCACAAATTATAGCAATCTTATCAATCGCTAGTGGCAATCTTGAAAGTAAAGACACCAACCCCTCATGATGAAAAAAAAAAAAACCCCACACAAATTATAGCAATCCGGAGAACAATAGTGGTATCCTCAATTGAAATTTTGTCCTTGTTTGGACTTCATTAAAATTTTAATACATTTTTCTTTTTCTTCTTTTCAATCATATATGTTTCAATAAAATAATGTTACATATAAATTCAAAAATTTTTCTTACTTTTTAACCTCACGTGTTTTTCAAAAAATTAATATTCCAAAATGAATTTTACTACATGTACATTAAGATTTATTTAATGGATTACTAATGTCACGGACACTTTACCATTTACCAGTTTAAAATACAATCAACTTTTTCATTCAATTTTTTTTTTCCACATCATATTATGTACATTTTTTTTCTGTACAAATAGCACAATCCAACCAAAATACATTTTTTTTTTCCAAAATCTCATTAAAATAGACCCCAAAGAAGGGCATTAATAGATTTTCAAAAGTCTTTCTAAATTTAGATGACCCCGAGATTTTGTTGAATTTGATTGAAATTCATTAA
Organism: Fraxinus anomala; assembly: GCA_903798345.1. NCBI lineage: Eukaryota > Viridiplantae > Streptophyta > Magnoliopsida > Lamiales > Oleaceae > Fraxinus > Fraxinus anomala. The sequence continues at coordinate 3,441 of CAIGRN010122604.1, read as the reverse complement.
AATTTAGGTGTTCCCAACTAAGATTTTAATGAGATCATTTAAAATCTAGGTATCATCAATAAGTTTTGGATTTATAAGGATTTTATTAATAAAGAGATTTCAAAATATTCAAGATTAAAAATATACATAACAAAATCTTTTGACATTTCATAATTTTTAATGAGATTCTTATGGATTTTATGGAAATCTATTCAAATTCACTTATTTTCCATCAAATCACTATTTCAAAATGAACTTTTTGCAAAAAAATATACATCAAACGTGACTCTTAATATTTTATTGCAACAACGACTGACGATCCACGGCCGCCCGTGCTGACCCAAAATCCTGGATCCGTCACTGGTCGTGGTGGCACTTTGTTCAATCGAGTCATAGAAAATACAATAAGGCATTCTCATTTTTCTCTCTATCTCTCGATTTCGAATTCATCGAAAAAAATTCCTCAAGGGAAAATATGGTTTATACTCACTGGCTTCTGATATTTTCAACATGGTTAATCATATTCTCCTTTGTTCAACCATCCTCGAGTTATGATCCTACTCAAGAACTAATCGATGCGATTTGTCACAAAACACCGGATTATGGGTTCTGCACCGATGTTTTTAACCAAAACCTTCATCATCTTAGAATAAATACTATTGGTCTAACTCAAATAGCCCTAAATCAATTACAAAAAAACTCGACCAATATGCGGATTTTCATGCAGAAGAAAGATGCTGGTGAAAAAAACAAAGAAATAAGGCATCTTTATGAAATCTGCAATGCTGATTATGGGGCAGTGATGGATGTTTTGGAAAAAGCCATGAAAGAATTTGCAAGTGGAAATTACAAGGTCATGTTAACTTACATATCTAAAAGTGAAAGGCCTGTAAATGACTGTCAAAACATTTTTGGTGGCAACATTGAGATTGGATTGAAGGAAAGAACTAGGCAGGTGAAAATACTTATAAGCATGGCATTCACTGCTGGGAGTCTTACTGACCTTTAATTGTAATTTTGTTAACAATTTGAAATGATAATTATGATGTAAAAGCAATAACATCTAGAAATAAAACACACATCTTTTGAGTATATGTTGGAGAATTCATGGATGGTAGTGACCATCATAACTCCCACAAGCCCCAAGGATGACGTTTTTATGACATGTTTAGTACGTTAGTAGATTATAATGGGACGAGAGAGAGAGAGCAGTGAACACCATTCAGCTCAAATTAATCAATTTTCATTGAAAACCACACCCTAATGTGCATATTTGGCCAATATTTCATTAGATAAATCCACCACTGAATATGTGCTTATTATTGTCTTATGTCTCCACCTTTTTTTAATTGCATTCTTGTACTCAATATTTCATTAGATAACGCATCTAGTTGTTGATGATGGTTTCTGTTCAAATATTATATCAACGCGTTTTGAAATGAAAAGGTAAATATTATTTCGCATTTTTGAACACCTTTTTTTAATCTAATTTAAAAATATTAGAAGCAAATAAATCTTTTTACGCTCTCCTAACGAACTTTTTGGACTTAAATGATTAGGAATCAAATAGGCTAAATAAATAGAAGGTTGATGATAAAAATGTGATTAAAAAAGTTAAGAGACATAAGTTCAACCGTAAATAAAATTGAGAATCTTTAATACAAATAAAAAGTTGTGTAACAACGTCAATATACTCACCATTTTGTAATAACCTCTACTTTATATTCACGACTCGATCAGTTTAGGAAAAGATGGGCCAAATGATCTTCGAGATGTGTCTCACCTGCTGGTTTTTCAACGTGCTGATGACAACGAGACTGCAGGAGCGAGCCTGCAGAGTGGATGTTGCACATCGGAACGAGCCAAGCCTTATCGCTCTATCAAGGCAAAAAGTCACAGCACATATGAAAGGAACATCAGAAGATGCAGTTATTACATCAGTGATAATTCATGTGAAGCTTACCCGATATCATATTGATTGGTACTAGATCAGAGCTGTGTTTATGTGAAGCTAGTGCACGAGTTATGAGGAAAGAAGGGAGAAGAATGAGGGTTGGTTTCACTGGTTTGTTGGAGGCTTTTTGACGGACATCCTAATGAGTACACAGAGGAAGTGTTGCCATATAGAGTGATGAAGCATGTTGGCGTTGAACTGGCTCGTCGATTGGCTGGAGGGAATACGTTGGACCGGAAGGTTTTGTTCTTGGACTCGAAGATTTCGAGGCTAATGGAGCATGAATTCGACACATTTAAGAATTTGGTTTGACAAAGGAAAATATTACAATGATTGCAAGAAACTTCTGCAAAAATATACAACTCTTGCAAATTGTGATTAACTCCCATTTGAAAAAGAAAAATGTGATCCAACAATACCATAACTGATGATATTTTTTTAATGTGTTTGGCTCAAAGATCTAATGCAGTATATCTGATTTATGAGAATCACGTTCGAAGTAGAGGCTAAGTTGACACTCCATGGTTAGTGAAGACAATTTTGTGTTTATTTCTTCAATTTGATTGAAAAAATTGTGATGTTCGAACTAGTAACATTTAGTCCAACATAGTAGACCATTAAGTTTCTTATTTTATGAAATGTGAAATTTATCTTTTCGTGTGATGTTCAATTTTTAAGCAATACTACACATTTGCGTGATTTCGTACTTTTCAGTTTCATCACTTGTTGTCGACAAGATACACCTGTGTTATGTTGAAGATTTCATCATACTTTGTTATGTGTTTTTGTTTAATAATTGATTACGTTGAACACTTTATCTCATTACATGTTTTATAATCGTACTATGCAACTTTTCAAAATTTTGGAAACGTTTACATTATCCCATATTTCTCCCTTTCTTCTATGCGCGTGTATAATAACAATATGGATTACAAATAACATACAAGGTGTTCTAAACCTGTTCATTTGTATATTTATCAAAGTACGCCTTTAACTCGTTTTCTATAATTTCTCATCAAACATAATAAGAGTAAGCAAATTATGCTTATTTCAGTTTTAAATAACATCTACCCTTTTTTACATGGCATAACGTTATTTGTCCCACGGGTTTTAGATTTTTTATACCACATGATTTTTGTCATTACGAGTTGACATTTGAATTAGATCCCAAATCATTACTCCATTGTCAGTTAACATAATGACCGACAATTATTTGATTAGATTGAATTATTTCTCATGTTCAAACTATGTAACTTTTAGTGTAAGATTTATATTTATGATCATGAGTCATCCTTTTCTAAAATCTGAAATGTATCTCATCACGCGATGTTTGTTAGGTAAGTAACACTACACATTCAAATTATTTACATAGTATACAATTTCATGTCTATCATTCTATATGATACACGTGTGTTACATTAAGGATTGCACCAATTTTTTTAATGTGTTTATGTTCAATGTCTAGCTGGGGAAGACAAAAAAAAAAAAAAAAAAATTACCTTTTGAGT
>CAIGRN010122595.1:0-17834 GCA_903798345.1 Fraxinus anomala | reverse complement strand
ACCATTAGACGTAACTTAGGACTTACCGAGCTAAAATGATTTCCAAATTTTTTTTTACCCCTATTCTAATTACAGTCCTTTAAAAAAAAAAATACCGGACGTCCGGTAAGGCAGAACCTTCTGCCTTTAAAGCTGTTTTGGTACCGGACGTCCGGTACAGACGTTCTGCCCGTTTTTAACTCGCGATTTTTAGCCCTTTCTCTCTATTTTTTTCCTCCATTCTACCTCTCGTCCCAAAACTCACCAAATNCAGAACCTTCTGCCTTTAAAGCTGTTTTGGTACCGGACGTCCGGTACAGACGTTCTGCCCGTTTTTAACTCGCGATTTTTAGCCCTTTCTCTCTATTTTTTTCCTCCATTCTACCTCTCGTCCCAAAACTCACCAAATCCATTCTCATCTTGTCAAAATCTCCTCCCTAAATTCCTTCTTCATCACCATTAAACTCACAAATCCGGTTCCTCATCCCTTCATCCACTCTTCAAAATCCAAAAACCCTAGCTCTCAAATCCAATAATCCGGACCCTAGCTCTCAAATCCAACAATCCGAACCCTAGCTCTCAAAAATCCGGTTTCTTATTCACAAATCTACATTTTCGAACACTCTATTCAAACTTCTAATCCAAAAATCTCAAATTTCACAAATTTTCATTCCCTACTCGAGCCCTAATTCAAATCCCCAATTTGTGTATTATGTCGACCTCTCGTGGCAAAGGAAAAAGGCTTAAGCAAACAGTTCGGCGTTCATCTCCATCTCCACCGCCATCGTCCGACGAAGAAGACATGAACCTCGAACCGAAAACGTCAGTAAATCCCCTTGCGAAGGCACCTATTCTCCTAGGTAAAAATGTCGATCTTCCTTCTTTTAGTTTTGACGCCCCCGCATTTAGGATAGAGGAATTTACAACGAATATGGGATGGATATCCGTATGCACTATAGAAGAAAATACTTATCCACGCTTAATGTGCGAATTTTATCAAAACATGACTTTTTCTTCACGAGGTGCCGACATTTCATGATTTACAAAAAAACGTTCATATCACGGTTTCAAAACCTCTTATTCGACGTCTTCTTGATCTTGAACTTAATGTGCGACATTCAAAAATTTGTGCACAAAACCTACCCTCCGGTGGAAGGGTATAGCCCGGTCGACGCATGTCGTCGTGTAACGGGTAAAGATTTTGAAAATGTCACTAAAATTTCAACGAACCAACTTATTCTCCCGTGCAAGGTTTTACAAAATATTATTGCTAATGTCATTTTGCCTAGGAAGGGGCATCGGGACGAGGTAAATTGTTTTGATTTCTTTCTCCTCGACTCTTGCCTCGTTGGTCGGCGAGTTGATTTCCCGACTATCACTTTGGGCCTTATGCAACTCATTCACTCCTCACGTATATCATTCGATAAGAAGAGAATATTTCACTTGTAAACTATCTTTGAATTGTGGGTCGTGTTGAAGTCTCGGAAAACTCAACATTGTAAGAGGAACGTTGCTCCTTTGTTGTAAGTCACCGGAAGCATTGTAAAGGGTTGGATTGCACCACAAGTCAATCAATTTAGTGAAAAAGGCCTTACTCGTGACGGAGAGCTTGGTAACGGGGCACGTAGATCATTGCATTGGATCGAACCTCCATAATTATATCGTTTGTGACTTAAAAGTTTAATTTGTGACCAATGAACTAACCGTGACCTATAAAAATTTTGAATTGTAACCTTAAATTTTTCAATTGTGACCAAATTTCATATATATGTGACCTTTATATATTTATTAATAAAAAATATATATAATTAATTAAATCATAAATAAATTTTAATGAAAACCTGATTTTTGAAATTTAAAACATATATCCTTAATTTTGAAATAATGTTTACTAGAAACCTAATTTATGTATTGTTCTCATATATTTCTACGCACCAAATGGTAGATGATCCATTTACAAAACCTATCCCTAGAGGTGCTTTTATGACTCATGCTAAATCTTTGGGATTGTGTATAATTTGAATTATGTACTATGTAAACTTTTCATTTAAATTCATTAATGAATAATATTTGAGTTCATATGTTAAGAGTAATCTTCCGCCGTGATTTTTTTTATTACTCTTTAATATGCACACATAAAGTATGTCAAATAGGTTAAGATTGACTCACTCATACAAATAATCGCAGCAAACACTTTGAGGTGTGCAGAGATGAGATACAATGATCATATTGTGTATATGATCTAATTTCCTTGATGATATCAAGATGAGTTTATAACAAGTAATCGTGTGGATTTTCTTTTATCCATAAAACATGTTCTATAACTAGATCGAGTTCTCGATTGGAATTGTCTAGAGGAATAAAGAGAGAGAAACCATGTTAGATATCAAGGAATATATGAACTATGATTTGTACGGTATATTTTATTTGTAAGCTTAGACATACACCCTAAGAAAGGGAGAAAATATCGTAACACGTATTTCATACCATGTGTACTCTAACGACCAATGAGAAAAGAAATAATTGATCCATTTACTTGTATGAATTTGGAGATGTTGAGATAAATATAATTGAGATTATATTAGAATCAAATCAAACACATCATGTGCGAGTGGGAGATGTTGGAAGAAAATGGGTTCCTCATGTGGATTGACTCGACCCGATTTGTATAGAATGATTTTTTTGGAGGGAGGAGTTAAATTTTGAGTTTAAAATTTAACCTCCCATCACCCTCAACCATATATAACTTCCATTATACAACAAACAAAATATATATGTGCAAAATTTGGGTTCCTTCAAAGGGTGAAAAATAGATTAGAGTGATGCTTGATTTATGAAAATATAACATGTCAAATTGGGTTCTTGGATTGTGACTATCAAATTCCTTCCTTTGTGATCGAATTTTTGACCAATGAGTGAATAGAAGACGGTGTGAAAAGAAAGCAATCAAAAGGCAAGTGATGCAACCTCGTTTTGAGATTTTCAAGTAAGTTTTACAATTTAGAATTCGGTTAAAAGCATGCAATGAAGTTTTATAGTTCTATTTTACTAAATAATCAAATTTAATGGAATAAAATGTCATAAAAAATTCTCAAAATTCCAAACCAAATGTGTTTTCAAGTTTTCTGTTATGAGAAAAAGTTTTTAGAATGACAAACCAAACATATTTTTAACAATCTTAAAATAGGTCTTTTACAGTAAACTCCAAAATTTAAAACTGAAACACAAACTGAATGGTCCTAATACTTTAAGAGATTCATTTCTTCGGACTAATCCAAGAATTTTAGTATCTTTTTCTATTTTTTTTATTCGACAAGAGCAATTTATGTATTTGGCGTTAATGTAGAAGGAAATGCAATCATATGATTTTGGATTGGGCTGACGACCGTCCTTTGTCGAAGGGTAACATCTTCATTCACATGGGCTTTATAGGAGTTTAGGTATTAATGTCAGGAAATGAATTTAGTGGAAATTACACAAAACCAGAATTTTAAATATTCAAATTTAATAAACAAATTAAAAGTTTTCCTTTTCAAAAATCAGATATTTTATTTTAAATATTAAATATTAATTGTACAATTTTCACCACAAACTCTAATCAATTTCATTCCAATTTTCCTCATACTTCCCTCTTCTCTCTCTCTTCTCACCATCACTCTCTATTCTCTTTTCTCCACTCTCCTCCCTCTCCGCCGGCAGCCCAACCTCTACGAGACGGAGGGAGCAACTCTGCTTGATTCTGTAAACCTGTTTCATGAACTGAACTTCATTTTCTCAAACGAGTTGAAGGACCAACACTACAAATTAGAAAAAAATCAGAAAATAAGAGAACATGATGGACTCCCGGTGACGGTGGGCAGCACCTGTTGCCTTCATGACTTGAACGCAGCTGCTGCGGGTTCGGGCCCTGTCGCTTCTCACGAAATGCGACAGCAGGCCTCGGTGTCGCCGCCACTCGCACATAGCAGTGGTGCTATCGGGCATTGCTGTTGCTATGTGGGAGGCAAAGCAGTGGTGGTCCCATGCTGGTCGCCAATGTTGATCGGTAAATGCTAGCATTTTTCGGTGCTTTCTTGTGTTCTTTGACAGTGGCATTTTTTTGCGTAGCGAAGACGACTGCTATGATTTTCTGCCAAAGCAGCAGGTTATGGTGTGGCTCTGGCGTTGTGCAGTGGTACTAACCAGTTGTTGTGAGATGGTAGTGCTGACAGGTTGTTGTGAGGTGGTAGTGCTGATAGGTTATCGTAAGGTGGTGGTGTTTTTATGCAATGTGTTGATTTGTTTGAGATGGTGTTACTGTCGAGTGGTGGTGGTTCTGGTGGCGACAGTGGCATTGGTAGTGCTGATGGGAGTGGTGAGGTGGGGGTCACAAGTGTTGGTTGTGGTCACAGATTATTTGGTTATTTGTGACTATTAAATTGATTAATATGTGACCGATAAACAATATTCGACCAATAAAAAAGATAAATTGTGATAAAAAAAATTAATGTGTGACCTAAAAAATTGTTTATTCGTGACCGATAATTTGACAATTGTGACTGTTTATTAAGTTGTGACTTATAGTATTTGTGATTTGTGACCGATAAATAAGTTGTGACGTATAAATTTTTTTATTTGTGACAGATAAACAAATTGTGACTTATAAAATTTTTGAATTGTGATCGTAAAATAATTTGTGACGTATAAAATTTCTGATTTGTGATCATAAAATAATTTGCGACGTTTCAATTTTTTATTTGTGACCGATGAACAAATTGTTACCTATAAAATTTTTGAATTGTGACTGTAAAATAATTTGTGACATTTAAAATTTGTGATTCGTAACAAATTAATATTATGTGAACAATTATATATAATTTTTGACCAAATTATATGGAATTGTGATCTTAATATATTTAATTAATAAAAAATATATTTAATTTATTTATTTATAAAAAAAATTTAAATTTTTTTTTGAGATTTGAAATTTTAAACCCTATCTCTTAAATTTGAAATGGATAAAACTTAACCTCTTGGTTATGAAATTTTCCCATGAATTTATGCCATTTAGATTATAGGTGAATATTTGCTGAAATTTTGATAAAATTAAGCTATTAGAAGTGATTCATTTTGGTATTTTTTCTGTTTTAAGCCAGTTTAAGGATATTTTAGTCTTTTTATTTTTTTTAGTTCTATTTGGATTTGTCTATCGAATTAGGGTTTCGTTTTTACGATTTAAATGTGTTTGGGTTTGAAAATCGTGCATCCATTTTTTTTGAATAATAATGCTTCATTTTCTAGTAAATTTCAATATTTTTCACATTCATTCAACCGAATTTTGAGAAATATCCATTCGCGTGGTACAAACAAGACTTTTTTACTCTTATTCACATTTTCATCCTACATTGTTTTTCACATTTTATATTCACCAACATTGGCGGGTGATTTACTATTGTGGGACCAATTACATGTGCAATATCGTACAGAATTTGAGGTTTTCCATAGCCATATTGTCAACGTGAAACATGGATAAACAGAAATTCCACTAAATATAATAATAAAATAGTACTGTATAGTCAATAATTATTGAGTCACCTCATTTGATCATATTCAAAATTTTAATCATAATGCACCTTTGAAAAATTATTAGACAATTTAACAATTTACCAACAAAAATCAAGTTTTAACCACACGTTTTACTACCAAATCGCCTAAGATCTGTACATAAGGATCATTTAGCAAAATATTTGGCAACCAATAGCCATAGAGACGAGAGAGAAACTCGAGAGGAAGAAGAGAGAATGAGAGTGAGTTATGAGTTTTCAAAATTGTAACTTACTAATCCTATACATTACCACAACTCACCACGACATCGTCGACCCCACCACTTTCCCAAATAATCATAATGCACTCCATATATCATCATTTCGCAAAATTAAGATATATTGTCCAACCCACCCACTACCATCACAACTATCTCGCGCTGCCGCCACCCTGCCTTCACAATATCCAACCCCATAAACAACCAAAAATTCGATTCACATACAAACCCTAAATTTGCTATCCGAACCCTAGCAAAATCTTAGGGTCGCTATCAACCCGCACGATCCCCACCGGATCTACACTACCATCAATTCTAGTAATTCCATTAGAGTATCTCTAAGAAACTCTTTAAACATTAGATGCTCTCTATTTTAAAGAGTTAACATTTAAAATCATACTCCAACAGACTTTTTAAATTAATATTTTTTAGGAGTAGTAAAATCAAATGTTAAATATAAAGAGTTTGTTGGAGTATTTCAAAATTTTAACTCTCTAAATTTATAGATAGTTTTCAAATGATAGAATATACTCTTAAAAAATAGAGAGTTTTTTTTTTTTTTGGAGATGCAATATAAAATATGACTTGATATAAGTTGGTCTAGCCTTTCAGGCCCTTTTATGGCCCACGTGGACTGGCCCAATCATACCACTCACAATTATTCCAATGCCAAATGTTTATAAATTGGGACCAATAAGTCCCCCTATTATTATTATTATTATTATTATTATTCCTAAATGAAGGAAAATAAGTACCTATCATATCAAATTTTGGTTTCCCGTGCCTCTCCTCTTTGGCAAATATTTCTACCTTCTTTAATGTTCACGTCCGACAAGACTCTCGTGAAAACGGACAACTAACATTTTTTTTCAACAGATTTGATTAATTATATTGCATAAAGATAGCAATGACTTGAACGTACGATTTCGAGTATTCATAAATTGTTCCCCAATATTTAAAACAGTAAAATAAAATCAACTCGTGATGGACAAAGACTAAATGCATATTTAATGTGTTCACAAACACTCTAAATAGAAAAATATTTTTATATATACATATAGTATGATCCATAAGTACTACTCACTTCTCCTTCATTCATTTCTATATGTTCCTAAATAGTACTATTGTTTGTTAGAAAACCGGTGATAGCAATTTGCTCTAATACTATTTGTTAGAGATATGGCCAATTGTTATAAATATTAAAGACGAGATATATGCAATATGAAAATAACAGTACGAAATTTAAGTGAAAATTCAATACGGGAAAAACAATCGGTAGAGGTGGAGAATTCACTATATCAAAAATTACAATATATTATGCGGGATCTCACAAGACTTTTCCCCCGATATCTTTATTTATGATTTTCTCTATTAACTTGGATTCCCCCTAGATCACTCTCTGAGTCAATCAAATAAATATATATAATTAGGGATGACAAAAAAAAAAAAAAAAAACTCATTTAATCTGATACCCGTGAGTCCCTCCCCAAATATGCAGCTAGAATTAATCAGGTAAACGGGGCAAGCGTCATTGCCCCGAAACGGATACGAGAAGCATAGTCTCCGTTGAATTTAAAGTTAATTTCAAATTTAAGTTTTTAATCAAACAAAAAATAAAAAATTTACCATCATTTTTAAAGTCAACATAAGTTGTTTTTAACAAATTAGTAAAAAAGTGATAATATTTACTAACTAAAGATATAAATAAATAAATAAATGAGACGATAAATAGTGCAGGAACCTACTCTGTCTCACCTTGATCTCACTCCAAACTAGCCATGTCTCACTTTAACAAGGTATGATGACGAGGTAAGGTAATAAAAATACTCGATGGAGCAGGGGTGGAAATGGTCGACCCATTCCATACTCGTCTCATTTCCTTCCCTATGTGTTATAGCCACATATTTATAATACAAGAATACTTAACATGCTAGGAGAATACAAACAAGAGTTTAACACAAGGCAAAATCTTATTACAATAGGTAAGAGTATTTGAGTTGAAATAAAAGTCTAAAAATTGTCAAATGCATCTTTGACTTCTTCAAAAGTTCTTCAAAAGCAAACTATCGACTTCCAATAAAATTCGGGTCACAACCAACCACTAATAAATCTCCATCTTGACACAAATTCTACTGCAAAGAATAAAACTTGACTCTTCAACTCCAACAAAATTCTCCAAACAAACACTCCAACAAACTACTCCACCTCATCTACAAAGTTTAACTAGGGCAAACTCAAGAACCACCAACTGAATCCATGCACTGCTTATCTGTACGATTACCTTGGATATCAAACTTGTTCGAATTATCACCATGAGCAACAAGATCACAACTAACTCCACCTGAGTTAGTAGTAGGTTCTTCAATATCAAATTCACTTGAATGATCACCATGAGCACCTGATCACAACCAACTCCGCTTAAGTCAACAGTTATCATACCATAAGCAATTAAATCGGCCTTCTCTTGAGGTCTAATTTTCAATTTAGTGAGAGCTACATGAAACGTGATAGTTGAACATTCCAAGACATAATTGGGATTTTCTTTGCTCCTTTATCAACACTTGATCCTTATGTTGCTTCTCCTCCAGCATCCAAACAAAAATCTATCATAATGAAAATCTAGTATTGCAATCCAAAAGTGGAATATCAAACTTTACACTTGCCATCCCGAAATTAAAAAAAAAAAAAAATTGTTCCGAGTTGATCAAATCTCGCTCTAATATGAAACCAAACTAGCTCTCACAGAAACTGTTAATCCTGGTCTCCGATACCACTTGTTAGAGATTGAGCCAATTGTTATGAATATTAAAGATGAGATATATGTAATATAAAAATAAAAATCATATGAACACAAGATTTAAGTGAAAATCCATGACGGGAAAAATCACGCACAGAGAAGGCGAATTCAATATATCAAAAATAAAGAGTTATAATATATTATGCGGAATCTCACAAAACTCTCCCCGATATCTCTATTCGTGAGTATCTTTCTATTAACTTAATTCTCCCTAGATCACTCTCTGAGTCATCAAATAAATGTGCAATTCACCATATATTTATAGTAAAAGAATCCATAGCATATTAGGAGAATAGAAACAAGAGTCTAACACAATGTGAAATCCTATTACAATTAGTAAAATCAATAATGAAGTATTTGAGTTGAAATAGTAGTTCAAAAATTGTCGAATACGTCTTTGACTTCTTCAAGACTTTTTCAAAGCATACTACCAACTCTGATGGAACTCCCAATAGAATTCAGGTTACAACCGAACTCTAGCAGTTTATACTAAGGGTGGACAATCTTAAGTTTAAATTGAGTAATAGCTAATAGAACCAAGACTCGACGGATTTTGTGTTCTCGATTTTCAAGATCCAAAATCAAAAACTGAATCTTGCAATTTTTATTTTTATTTTTTTGATATTGAATATGACAAAATATTTTATTTTTCCTTAAAAAAATTGCTTACTAACAAATGTTATTTGTTATTTTATAAGATGAACCTATCATTGGTTATATAAATGTTACGTTATTTCAAACTTGAGGAGAATTGAACATTCTTTGGAATAATAAAAAAGTTGAAAATTTAACAATGGAATGAAATTGAATCGAATCGAATCGGTTCCATAATTAAAACTGGACCCAACAATTCATTTATAACATATCCAGTAATATTTTGTTCTATTTCATTTTTAAAAAAATGAACCGAACCAAATCGTGCCTACCTTTTAAGAAATGCAGAACATAAGTGTGGATACACAATTATTCAGGCACAAAATAATTAGAGTGATAAAGATTAAAGATCCACGTGAAACGCAATGTCATAATTAATCCAATATCATATAAAGATTGACTAATTTAGGTGTGGATGCACATTTTCATATTTTATTAATTTGAAAAAGATTATTATTAATTAATAATTGAGCCAACGGCCTTAAAGCACGTTGATGCTGAAAACCAAAAGGACTAAAAGTTCTTAAATTATATAAATTTTAGGTTTTAACAATTCATTTATACAATGCTTACATAAAAATTAACATTTATAGCCCTACAAATAAGATCTTTCTTTTGCAATACTAGATAGAAATGTTATAAATCTATGATATTTTTTTAAATATCGTGGTTCAATTATATTTATTTTATATTTTAATGTAGTCGATTTTTAGCGTTGAATGAAAGATAGGGATGGTGTTACAAGAAAATCTTAATATTTTAAAAAATAATTTAAAACGTGAAAATCAGTGAGGAAATATACATTTAAGAAACAGTAGCAACGAGTGATCAGATCTAACGAATCTTAAGGTGGCTGCTAAGTATTGAAAAAGTTGGGTACCATCCATTGGAGTGATAGCCGGCAGATATTTGGAGGTTTGCTCTCAAATTATTCATTTTTTTACATATCATTTGCATAAAATATTGATCGTGACACTCATAAATATTCAACAAAGTATGATTTATTCTATTAATTGTCACGAAAGTTTGTACCAAATTTCAAATTTAATTTCTAAAGTTTTGATTGTTTTGATTGAACACCTCTTTCTAAAAAATCATTGTATTATCCAACGAGTCATAGTTACTGTCAATGTGTGGTCGACCCCTTTGGATTAATTGGACAAAATATCGACAAAATTATTTCTCAAGGCCCGAATTTCACATTGTTTCGTGCTATTTTACCATTGAATTATTTTATACGTATATCAGAGTTGACACCTTGGTGTAATGTCTTTTCATCAACCAATGATAAAATGAAACTTGGGCATTATGTATATCAGGTTGTAAACTTTGACGTACATATAGCAAAATTCTTTTATCATTGAATTATTCTACATGTACATCAAGATTTACGTTCTGATAGAAAGGTTAGGATATTAGCTAGAAGATGGATTTGGAAATTTTCTCCTATACTCGTTTCATTAGTTGTATTAATTGAGTTTGACCATGTGGATTAACATCGTTTAGTTCATTGTAACAACTAATGGCAGCGCGTCAAATTATATGTTTGTTGAATGGTTAGTTGTTAAATGGTTCTAAATTTTCAATGACTAATATTAGACTGCGATTTCATCAACTTTTAAATTAGTTAAACTTTAATTTTAACCATATATTTCATAATATCAATAACTTTTATTAACTTTTCAGTAACACTTTAAATGGACTTCTATCAAAATTCGATAAAAGTTTGCCAAAAAACTCTCAATAATAGAATTGATCTCCTGTTCTCGGTTGGAAGGATAAAAATTTCCTAGTGCTAATGTGGTAAGAAAACTTTAGTTGCGGTTATTTGAATTTATGACAATTTCAGAGAATTATAATGAAGGTTATTTTACCATGTCAATGGTGAAAAGTTTTTATCTGACCTACTCTGAAATACTCTCAATAATTAGAGAATTTGACCGTTCTCTTGGCTTATAAAGGCACCAATTTGTGAGTTGCTGTGGTGTCTATTCCTCTCTGCTGTGGTGTATATTCCTCTCTCTCTCTCTCTCTCTGTCTCTGTCTCTCTCTCGAACAGAAAGGGAGGTGAAAATGGGAAGATCCCCTTGTTGCTCTAAAGTGGGGTTGAGGAGAGGACCATGGTCAACTAAAGAAGATACTTTGCTAACAGATTACATTCAAGAACATGGTGAAGGCCAATGGAGATCTCTCCCCAAGAAAGCTGGTTAAGTATCTTCTTGAAATTCGTCCACTCTCTTTCTGGGTCGATACTATTCCTATTTTCATTTCACGTTTTCTTATTATTAATGTTCAAAAATTTTATAGGGCTGTTGAGATGTGGAAAGAGTTGCAGATTGAGATGGATGAACTATTTGAGGCCTGGTATTAAGAGAGGAAATATCACTCCTGAGGAAGAAGACTTAATAACTAGACTCCATTCTCTTTTGGGAAATCGATGGTCACTCATCGCAGGAAGATTGCCCGGTCGAACGGACAATGAGATCAAGAATTACTGGAATACACATCTTCTCAAGAAGCTAAAACCTGCAGGAATCGACCACCAAGATTTTCCAAAACGACAAAAAAAGCCAAAACTAAAATCCAAGAAACCCGCGGTTCCAAAAGCCAGTGACGAGCCGGAAAAGAAGCAAAGCAAGAAAATCGATAAAGAAAATACAAACGATCCCAAAACAGAAGAAGAGGAAGAAGCAGCTCCTAAGATTCCAGTTTATCTGCCAAAACCCATAAGGGTTTCTTCAGTATTTTCAAGAAGTAATAGCGTTGACAGTTTATTCAGTGGCTCATCGTCAAGTGAATATGATGTGGGAAAATATGCAACACTCGCTGGAACGGCGTCGTATGTAGACTGGCCTGTGTTTGAACTTGAAGATGCAAATTATGGAGTTTGTGGAGAATCTGAAGGACTTGATTTTTTTGGTGGATTTGATATGTCGGCACTTCCACATTCAGAATCTTCCAATCATGTAAACATGCTTGAACAAGTCTATGACGAATATTTACAGCTTCTTTAAATTATAAGTTAGCAAGTTAATTAATTTTTATAATTTAGTCTAGATTGTGACATTTAATTTTTAGTTGTTGGAAGATTTAAATAGAAAATAAGCTAGAAGTTGATGTATTGTACCATATGTACATCAAATAAGCAATAATGAGAAAATTCCAAAAGAATCTCCACCGGGGTTTTTTTTTTTTTAAATAGATTTTAATCTATTATTACAAGCAGGCCTCTTTTGCCTATTATTATTTTTTTAAAATAAAGAGTTCGCTATTGATAAAGATAAAGAACTGTATATATGTTTGTTGATAAAAATAAGTAATTGTATTTATTGATTTATAAATACTCTATGTTTTAAGTTTTCTAACATTTATCTTAAGGATCCGTTTGATTGCAATAATGAAATTTGGGTGGAAAGAAGATGAATTTCAAGAAATTGAATTGTCTAGAACTTGTTTTACTGAAAATTGTCAATTAATTGTATTTGATTGATATAATTTTCACCTGCAAAATATTGAAATTTTGGATTTTTTGGTGTTCGTTTGGCCATTAAAGAAATATAATTTGTTACAATTGGGAATATAATTTGTTTCCATTGCTCAAAAAAATATTAAAGTGATATAATTTGTTACAATTTGGGGTAAAATTTGTTTCCATTGTAAAAAAAAAAAAAAAAAAAAAAGTTGCCTAGAAAACTTGGAGGGAAAAGATTTTCCTCAAAAACTAAGAAAATACGAGCATGTGGGTGAAAGATGGAAAATCGGTTCCATGAAAATTTTGGACAATCAAACATTCAAAAAGACAAAAAATAAAATTTAATTTCCATCTTTCATAAAATTGAAGTGCAATCATGCGGGCCTAGATAATTTTCTTTAGTAAAAGTATTACGACAAAACTTAAAAAGTTTTGGGAACATATCTTTCGAAACTCCAATAATTAGAGTAGGCCACGTCCAAAGTTTCAAAATGCAAATAACTTGACACGAGAAAAACGTTCTTCTGATACACTTGAAATTCTGAACAATTCAGAAAGAATTACTACGTTGTTCGATTGCAATGTATGAACGGTCGAAATTTATTGAAAGAAACAAAAATCTCAATAAACTGTTATAGACAGTGAATACCCCACAATATATTTATAATGAAAGAGTCTTGTCCGTAGTTTGGACACAAAATCATCATGATTCATGTATTTCAATATTTCACACTGTTTGATTTTACGCTAATCCAGGTTGTACGGAAGTGGAAACATTATATTAAAAATTCAGTATTAATTAAATAAATCTAATTTAACAAAAATTATATCCATACACAAATAATCTTTAAAAAATTATGATAATGAATAAATATTTATATTTTTAGTGAAAAAATCCAAAATATAAATGAAGTAAATTACTTTACAACGTTCTTAATCAAAGTCTTTCATGAAAGTTTAATAGAAAAAATAAAAAAGTCATCATCCAGACAGGGATCTAGAATAAATAGTGGACGGTGGGGCACAAATAATTGATAAAATTAAATTTATATTAAAATCTAGAATATTAGTTCTTCGTAAAAGGAGACGGTCTTTAGGCCGAACAAAGGTACGAGAAAAGCTCTAAAAATGTGGGCTTCGCCTTTTTCTCTTATGTAGCCTTCTAAGGCAAGGCTACATCATATCCGTTCAGCTCACAAGTAGAGGAATAGAGCGGGTATGAGAGATCCTTCTACCCCTTTACAATTAAGTTAATTTTAAGTCAGAGTATATAATTAAGTTTTTTCTGTGAAAATTAATAAATATTTTGATTCAAAGTTTCTATAAAGTGTCCATAAGTTTTCAAAACAGAATCGATATCATTTTAAAAGTTTCTATATATTCTAATTATTAGTTAATCGCGAAGCATGGACAAAGCGCCTCGGTGTGGGCTAGGTGCACTTTTTTTTGCCGCCTAGGTGAGCTTTTTTCCGCATCTAGGTGTGCTTTTTTTTCTTTTTTCAATATAATATTTTATAATTTTAGATATTTGGTAGGTATTATTTTAACTGTCAAGTGATTTTTAGATTGATTAAAAATTAAAAATAATATGAAAATAAAAAATGTTTTTTTTTTTACGCTTAGACTTGCATAGCTCTAAACTTGATCTCTACACCTTACACTTTTTAAAACACTGTTTATTATCTTAAATTTTAAGTCAAAATCCATGAATATTGTATCTCGAATTTTCAACTGTTCGTTTGAACTTTAGATAAACTAAGTTCATACTTTAATTTTTTTTTTCGAACTTTAAATAAGAACAAACTAAAGTGACTATGACACTACTTAGGATTACTCAGATTTATCAAGACGAGATAGACAAACTTTGTCGCGATTATGAATCAACACTCAATTCTTACATTATGCATAATATTAATTTCAAGAAGTAAATTATATTATTTTCTAATTGAGTTAGTTCCTATAATTAAGTAGACAAGATCTGTCATTAATGATACGATCTATTCCTTTCTTCTGCTAGGATTTTAAAAATCCCAACGTGGCTCAAACGTTTTGACTTATGACCATCAATTTCAAGAACATAAAAAAAAAAGATAAAAATTATTAAAATATCACACGACGTGCACACTTCTATTTTCGTTCCGAAGACGGTGTGATTTTATTAAACAAAATGTGTTTACATTTGGATTGGGCAAGCGCATAATTAGCCAATCAATATGAAGTCTTGAGTTACCAATCTTTAAAAGTGAAATTCTGAATCACCAACCCATTCATATATGTAACACGTGATAAATCTCACGTGAGATTTATCATATAAATTGATGATTTCTTCGTGCAAGATTCAAGTTTACATATTTAATTAGGTTCATAACCCGAAATCTCTATTTTAAAAATTGAAAAGTTGGAGAGTCGAGCCCTAATTTTTACTTAGCTCTCTGTTAGGTAGAAATTAAAATTTAAATTTTAATCTAAGTTAAAGTCAATAATCAATTTTAATCACATATTTTATAGGATCTACAACTTTCAAATCATATATTTCATCAATTTTTATTAAAATACAACGCTTGTACTAAACTTAGAGGACTAAGATGGCAGAAATCACATGCAATTGCAACGAGATCTTGGATGGTATGCGTGCACGAATTACAGGACGCAGGTCGGACCACTCCCCATGTGATTTTCTGAAAAATTAAAGCTTAGGTGGTACAAGTTTTCCTCAGTGTCAGATTTGAAAAACAAAACAAAACAATTCGTATACTCCCACACCATAGGAAACATTTTAGTCACGTGGGACATTGCCCAATCATCTATTTTCTATCGTTAGGTGGGTGTAAAGAGTGTAAGTCCGGTACAATTTGATTTCGAATGATTTGTGAACTTTACGATTAATCACAATTTGAATAAAGACAAAAATAGTGGTCCAGGACGAGTTAAATTATGCTTCACTTGTCAAGTTGCTCATACTTTAATTCCCCAACACATGTCGTCACTGTTGTTTGTCGTAAAGCAATCATCTCAAAAAATAATTTACCTTGTAAAATCATTTGGTTCCGTGGACCAAGGACAAAGCTAGGATAAAAAAGTTGTGGAAACAAATTTCATAGAATTTTAATTGTTGAGGTAAAATTGAAAATTATAATGAATTCTTTAAAAATCTTGTACTGTCCCACACCAAAATCCACCCATGAAGAGGACTAAGGGCCTGTTTCGGAGGTTTTTTTTTTTTTTAATCGATTTTGATCGATTTTGGATGTCATAAGTTATGAGTTGAAAAAATCGATGTATGCTAATTTTTTTTATTGAATATCGATTTTGAATGGTTTAAAAATCATCAAAAATTAATGTAATATAATTTTGATCGGCTTTCTCAACCTATCAAACCAACGATTTTTTATCGTTTCTTATATTCTCTTCTAATTTCGACCTTTATAAAATAATTATTTCAAACAAACATATTTTGTTCAAAACTAATTTTTATGAAAATATACTAACTAAAAAAATATTTATAAGCAAAAAAATTATGCTCTTGTTTAGTGAAAATTAAAATCAGATTTTTAGTAAATTTTAATAAATTAAATATTAACTTATATGTAAAAAATTATCTATAAGTAAACTATCACTTATGAGTAAAAAATTTCATACAAGAAACTAAAAACTGAAAATTTCATATATCTAGTTTTATTCTTTTAAAAAACTTTAAAAATCGGTTGATAATAAACTTCCAAGCATATGATAGAATGTTTTGAAAATCACTACTAAAAATATCCAAAATTGGTCCGTAAAAGACGTATGGAGGCCTAGTTGTCCCATAAAGTTGCAGGCAGTAGAAGAGACGTTAATCACTTACGATCTGGTACGAAAATTTATCTAAGCACTATATGTTCATGCCTTCAAGACGTCCTTACAAGACATGTTCACTACGATGTTCAATTGAAGCACGACACCAAGAATTTTTTTCCCTCCTCAACATGCAAGGGAAAACATCAAAAACTTGCGCGATGTCGAGCAGTCTTCAGTAGTTCAGTTTCCTTCTGGTTGGTATTATAGGTATAATTCCTTAGCATCATCATTATGTTTTTGGGTATTTTTGAAGGAAAATACTATTTGTACGTTTCATGTACACATTAAGGTTAATATTTTATGGGGTGTAAAAATATGTGTCATGAATTATGTTACGGGTTTTTCCAAGTCATCTCCCACGTCATCTCCACGTAAGGATCGAACGGAATGCACCGCCACGTTCATCCTCCACCAGGACGAACTGATTATGCTCCCACCACGATTCAAACAAATTGATTTCGTGCCCACCACGTGGTGGACGAACTAATTTCATCCGTCACCCCTGGTGGATGCAAAGGCCCGCACTCCAGATCCCCCGAAACTAAGTCTGAAGTCATATATCCAAAACGTGATTAACACTTTTGTCACAACCGTTCCACTTCAACCCTGTGTACTAGAACATCTTCCATGGAAAGATCTCAAGAATCAAATCCTTAAAACTGATTGATGGGACGTATGGCAGACCCCAAAATGTCAGGTCAACGCCTTACAATGTTAGGAAACATTAAATGAACCGTATACCTATGGATTGACGGATTGACACCTAGGAGATGATGGTTTGCTTTAGATTCAAGACCACGTGTTCTACATCCATCAGTTCCTCTTTTATTCATTTTCACTATAAATACTCACAATTGCACTATAAGAAGGGGTTGGTCCCTAAAACGAGAGAAGAAACACAAGTCTTATATTTGTTGACCTATGATTCAATATAGTTCCACTTGTTTTGATTATAACAAACAATACAATTATGTTTCTAACAAATTTGTTTCTTGAGTATTTGATGAATATATCTTCTTAAGCATTCAAATACTCAAATCGTCATCTGTTGAAAAACAAGCAATCAAATAAGACTCGAAAAGAACATGAACTTTGAAGATTAAAACTTAGCATTAGTTTATCGGAACTTAAATGTAAGGTATTAACTCATCGATTCTTAGCAAGTGTATAAAGCTCAAATTATTTTCATAATCCATCACTTGCATAAAAATGCTTTTCATTCATAACATGAAATAGATTTTGAAACGGCAATTTAAAAAAAGTCAACTTTTGGTCAACCAAAAATTCAAATTTCG
>CAIGRN010122580.1:0-30580 GCA_903798345.1 Fraxinus anomala | reverse complement strand
TAACAAAATTAAAACATAATACAATGAAAAGAAGCATAGAAGTTCGGTGTCTGAAGACGGAGAGTACAATTATGTTAGGTCAGGAATACACAATATTAGACCAAGAAACAAAAAATACCAAAACATTTTCTGAAATAAAGTGCAAAAAATTAAAAGAACACACTCGATATATTTCGGCTTAAGTTCCGGAGGTTCGATGACCGCTTTTAATACCCATATCCCCCGTTGAGCATCCAAAATTTGGATTATGCTCGGTTACACTATAATGCCCAAAATGGCAACAAATGTTATAATAATGTTCAACCAATCACAAAGAATAGAATAGAACACTTATCTCTCTCAAAATATAGTAATTGATCTATATAAACCACAAATGATCGCTTTAGAACCTTAGAATCAACAAGTCAAAAGCACCAACACTTCCTAACAGATATTCACTCAGAATATCATCACACAAGCTACAATAGTACATATCATCTTCTCAATTCAAGAATTCGAGAAATAATTACAGAGAGATCGAAAACACAGAGAAAACCCTCAGAACGACGCTCTCACATAGAGAACAAGAATGAAAACCCTAAAGAAAAACTCGAGAATGCCAAATGAATATGGCATAGTAAAAGAACCATCCAAAATTCAAACTAACAGCCAAGATTTATCCATGCACTACAATCTTGTTGAAAGTGTTATTTTATAAAGTAGTATTTGCCAAACGTGTTTTTTCTCAAATTATGGGAGCATCTATTGAATCCGGTTCAATTCCCACAATCTCCACCTTACTACTAGAATTTGAGTTATAGTGTAATCCAGAACACAATCTCAAGCAATTTTCATTTGCTCAAAGTACCTGTACATGCATCACAAAGATTTAACATATAATAGTTTCAAATAGTTTAAAAACTTATTCAAAGGAATTATTTTAGTACACATATCAGATGGATTATGTTGAGTTGAAACTTTTCCAATCTGAAGAATCCCTTTAAAAATGATATCTCTTATAAAATGATATTTATCATCAAATATGCTTAGTTCTATCATTAAACATAGGATTTTGCTCAAATGAATAGCATTTTGATTATCAGACAGTAATATAACATCATTATAAGCAAAACCAAGTTCAGACGTCAGCCCATTTAACCATATTCCCTCTTTCTCAGCATCAGTTGCAGCAATATATTCTATTTCAGTGGAAGATAAAGCAACAACTTTTTGAAGTTGAGACTTCCAACTAACAACAGTACCACATAAGGTATAGAAGTAAGAAGAAGTTGATTTCATATTGTCTTTATCTCCAGCAAAATCAAAATCAGTATATCCCTTTAAGGTTACACCATATTTACTTGATTTAAACATTAAACCCAAGTTAGGTGTGCCTTTAAGATATCTAAACAACTATTTTAAAGCATTCAAATGTTCTTCCCCTGGGTTACTCATAAATCTACTCAATATGCTAACGCCAAATGCAAGATCAGGTATAGTACAAATCATTAAATACATAACAGAACCAACAACATTCACATAAGGTATTTTTGACATTCTAGCATACTCTTCTTCAGAATTGGGAGAGCATTCAGAAGAAAACTTAAAATGATTACTAAGAAGCAATGTTACAGGTTTACAATCATATATATTAAATTTTTTCAAAACTTTAATCATAATCATGTTGATTTAAAAATAGCACGTCTTTCTCTTTATTTCTTCAACTTTGCACGCCTAATATCTTTTTAGCATAACCAAGGTCTTTCATTTCAAATTCAGACTTCAGTTTTAATTTGATATCATATCATAACTGGCAAGCAACATATAATCCACATAGAGGACTAAATAAAGAGAATTTTCACCTCCATTACCTTTAAAATATAAACACGTATAATATTGGCTTATTCTAAAACAAAGTTTTAGAACAAAAGTATCAAATCTCTTATACCATTGTCTTGGAGCTTGCTTTACTCCATATAAAAATCTTTTTAATAGACAAGCAATATTTTCAGGATTTCTAATTTAAAAACCAACATGTTGCTTCATGTAAATTACTTCATCCAACTCACCATACAAGAAGGCAATTTTAACATTCAACTAATCAAGTTCCCATTTAAACTATACAATTAAAGCAAGCAAACATCTGACGGTGGAATATTTCACAATAGGAGAAAAAATTTCAGTGTAATCAAAACATTCTTTTTGAGTAAAATCGTTTGCAACACGTCTAGCCTTATATCTAATGTTTTTACTATCTCCTTCTCCTTGTTTTATTTTATAAATCCACTTATAATCAATCAGTTTATGCCCTTTAGGTCTCTTAACAAGTTCCCAAGTCTTGTTTTTCAAAAGTGAAGACATTTCATCTTTCATGACAGTTTTCCAATTTTTACTTTCCTTACACTTAATGGCATCATCATAAAAGTTTGGCTCGTTTTCCAATTGTTCTTGATAAGTGAAAAAAGAAACAAAATCATCACTATCAAACCTAGTAGGATGTCTTATCTGCCTCATTTCCCTATCTCTTGTGAGTTGATACTCATCAGTAGGGAGATCAGCAGAATCAGTCCCATCAGTTTGATCAATTTCTTGATCAATTTCAATTGCAGGTTCAATACCAACTTCATCTACTAGAGGTACATGATTAGTAGATTCAATTTGAGGAGGCTCCACCTCAATTTGAACATTTTTATCAACCAAAACTTTATCTTTTCCTTCTAAACATGACATTAAAGACTCATTAAAAGCATCATTTTTAACAATGACCCTATACCCCTTTTTACGTTTAACCCACAATCTGTAGCCTTTAACATGTTCATCATAACCCAATAAAACACATTTAAGAGATCTAGGTTTTAATTTTCCAATATTTTGATGAGCATATGTAGCACAACCAAATACCTTTAAATGAGAATAATTCACAGAGCCATCAGACCATACAAATTCAGGCACATCAAAATTTCAAGTTTTAGTAAGACTATTAATAAGATATGCAGCTATTTTAACAGCTTCACCCCAAAATAATTTAGGCAGATCGAAACTTAGTAGCATACATCTAACTTTATTTAATAGAGTCCTATTCGTTCTTTTAGCTATTCCAATTTGTTGAGGAGTATATGTAACTGTTCTATTTCTCAAAATACCATTTTTTTTTTACAGAAATTGTTGAATTCATTATTGTCAAATTTCAAACCATTGTTAGTCTTCAAAATCTTTATCTTGTGTTCAGTTTGATTCTCAATTTGGGTTTCCGATTCTTAAAAGTTGAAAATATTTCATCTTTAGTTTTTTATAAGAAAACCCAAAATTTTCTTGAATAATCATTAATGATCAACAAAAAAATATTTAAAATCGGATAAAGTACACACATTAGCAGGACTAAATCAGCATGTAAATATTCCAATATTTGTTTGAATTTATGAATTCCATTTGGAAAAATGTAGTTTGATTTGTTTCCCTATAATACATTATTCACAAGAATCAAAATCATCAAGATTTTGTTTTCCAAAGACTCATTTTGATTGTAAAAAGTTTAAAGCATTTTTACCAATGTGACCAAGTCTATCATGCTATAATTTTGCAAGTGCAAACTATTAGTTACAGCAAAGGTAGTTAAGCCAATCAGATATTTTGCTTTCAAAAAATAGAGACCATGTCCCTTAGGGGTACTTATGATTAAATTATTGCCCCTAAAAATTTTAATATGACCTTGACCCATATTTATGTTAAACTCCATATCATCTAACATACAAGGACACTAAGTTTTTCTTCAAGTCGGGTACATCCCTAGTTTTCTTTAAGAAATAAAACATCTCCATTTTCCAATAACAATTTTACAGTCCCTATACCTTTTACTTTACAGGTAAAGTTGTTTCACATTATCACTTGCCCCCCCAGCAGTCCTTTTAAAATCAAGGAAACAACCTTTATTAGGGCACATATAAAATGAACAACCTGAGTCAACAATCCATTCATTACTCAGTTGTTTTTTCATATTAACAAGGACCAATCCAAAATTAGACTTAGCTTTATTATACACTAAAACATTACTCCCTTCATCAAACTTATTATCTTTCAAATCATTTTTCTTTTTTAAAACAGTCTTTGTCAGAATGTCTCAGTTTCCCACAATAATAGCATTTCTTACCTTTAGCCTTAGCTTAGGACTTATGCTTATCATTAAATCTGTTTTTGTTTTCTGTAAAAGACTTAGGATGATAATTTGATTTACCAAAACCTTTCCCTTTAACTAGCAAACCATCTCCAATTAGATTATTACCATAATCAGATTTTAGCTCTAGAGCCTTATTCCTTCAAGAATTTATTATCACATAAGTGGTAAGATCTTCCCTACCATATTCTAGAGCAATCTTGATGTCTTTATATCTGTTACTAATGGAGTTTAACAAGACTACAACTATCTAATCTTTTGAAAGTTCTTCATCATAATTATCCAAGTCTTGGATAAGTTTTGTAAATCTATTCAAGTTTTCATCCAAATCAACGAAGGGATCCATTTTGAAAGAAAATAATTGTTTTAATAAGAAACACTTATTTGGAGTAGTCTTAGTCACATACTTTGTATGAAGTTTGGTCCATAGTTCAGAGGTAGTTTTAGTTTCACCAATACTTCTTATCACATTGTCAGATAAGTACAAGAAAATAGTACTTCAAGCAACTTCTTCAAGTTCATCTTTCTGTGCATGAAGTAATTCAGCAGGCCAAATATCATCTAAGGCCTTAACACATCTCATTTGCATAAGGATAGCCTTCATTTTTTGACTACACAAATTGAAATCAATTTTTCCATCAAACTAACTTAAAATTTAGCAAAAGCCATGTTATAGTCAAGTAGGACTCACTGACAGAAGACAACTCACAAAAATATACGAAGAACATCAGAAATACAGACTGGTGGCAAACAGAAAATCATAGTAATGTACACAGTAGAACAAGATTTTCAATATCAGGCACTTGCAGAGAATTTGGGGGTTAAAACACTTAAAAAAAACACAATACTAGAGATCACTATATAATGTTTCATAGATTCCTCTTGCAAGATTCTCTAGGCCTCGTATGAGACTTTGAACAAAGACTAAGATCAAGGGGGTTTCAGTGCACATTAAATCAAGGAAAAAAAATCAAGAAACCCTAAATATTTGAAGAGTGAACTTTACAGAATTTAGAAACATCTCACCCAACGAGTTTAAAACTCGATATTATGAAATTTTGCTTTAACAGCAATTCCAAAGATTTAGATCATTTTCAGATCAAGAATACTTCTCTAAGATCCAGGTATCTTGCTCCTCAGTTTAATGGTTCTGATACCACTTTTAGGCCAAGAATACATCCCCCATTGAATATCCAAAAGTTGGATTATGCTCGGTTCCACTATAATGCCCAAAATGGCAAGAAAGATTACAATAATGTTCAGCCAATCACAAAGAATAGTACATAACACTTATCTATTTGAAAATACAGCAATCGATCTACACGAACCACAAAGGATCACTTCAGAACCTCAAAATCAACAAGTCAGAAGCACCAACACTTCCTAACAGATATTCACTCAGAATATCATCACAAAGAGGCTATAATATTACAGATCGACTTCTCAAATCATGAATTTGAGGAGAAATTACAGAGAGATAGAAAACACATAGAAAACCCTCAGAACGGCACTCTCACAGAGAAAACAAGAATGAAAACCCTAAAGCAAAACTCGAGAATGCCAAATAAATATGGCATAGTAAAAGAACCATCCAGAATTCAAACCAACAGCCAAGATTCATCCACGTGTCGCAATCTGGTTGAAAGTGTGATTTTATAAAGTCGCATTTGCCAAATGCATTTTTCTCAGATTATGTGAGCATCTATTGAACCCGATTCAATTCCCACAAATGAAAATAATATAGCCGTACTTCATGCGCCTTAATATTTACTAAAAATTAGGAGTTTATAGAGGTGGTAATCGAGCCGAGCGGCTCGTAAAAAAGAGCCACGAGCCTCTCGGGCTCGTCAAAAAGACGAGGCTCGGCTCGTTTTTGACGAGTGGCTCTTCAATTTTTTTTTAAGGTCTAGACATAGTTTAAAAAAAAAAAATAGGCGAGCTCACAAGCCGAGTTCGGCTCGACTCGTGAACCACGAGCTCGTGGGCCGAGCACGAGGCTCGTTACAAATGAGCCTGAGCTCGGCTTGTGATGAGCACGAGCTCGGCTCGTGCTTATACGGTCCGAGCCGGCTTGGCTCGGCCCATTGACATCAATAGGAGTTTATTAAAAATTATTGAATATTTGTATAAATCCATTAAATTTTTTTGTTTAAACTTCTTTGCTGAATTGACAATTTTTTTACATGTTTCCTAGTAGTCAACAGAAGATGAGAAAACTATTTGTTGATTCAAATGTTTTACACCCTATTTGGTATCGATTAAAATTCAAATTTAAATCAGAGACAACAATTAATTTTAAAATTTTATTTCATAAGTTTCACAACTTTTCAACCACACATTTCATCAATTTTTATAAAAAATTATTAAAAATTTAATTTTAATTTCCATTAAACAGGACTTAATCTTACAATTGCTGAATATTCCATTTTTAGCAACTAGCACTTGTCCTTCCAACAATGACTTTCGAGTAGGCTCCAAACTATACACAGTGTTTCCATTTAGCAGTCCATATCATGTGAACTTAATTATTTGAATTCAAAAGAAGAGATTATTGTTTCTTTCTTTTCGTCTTCTCTTCTACCAAACAACCATAGAATATTATTTTGAATTAATAATTTTTTTTGTATGTTTGAATTGGTTTATGCCTGCATACCTACGAAAAAGCCATCACCTAATAATACTGTTTTAATGTCATTTCCCCATAAATAATTGAAAAATAGTTCTTAATAAGTGTTACACATATTTAGGCTCTTAAATCTAAATATTTGAGTAATTGAGTGAATTTTTAAATCATAATAGTGTATTTATATGTTAAATTTCATAGTTAAAGACGATTGATGTACAAGGAAGTAATTTTTAGCATAAAAGACCAATGGATGTGAAACGAGAACCTATATGCAAAGTATGTGAAGGAATTAGTAAACAAAAGTTTTCTAAGAAAATATCCTCAAGGCAAATGATATATCATTGAAAGGATAATTAAATTTGGAGTTCGACACAAAAAAACTGAATATAATTCGGAGTTGTGGATAACTAAATAATCCTACTTCTGTTCAATTCATATTTTGATTCAATTATTGCATTGTTGGTTATAACATGGTCAATACCTTGTAGGGTCCCCTTTTTGTTCAAATGAATTATAGATAAATAATGATTTGATTTGAAAACAAAAATTCTTTTTATTTTATTAATAATAAAATATTAATGTTCGTCTCTCGACTACTGATTAACCTATTCCTAATTATAAAAATCTCCTATTTCAGCTGAAAGTTTGACAAAAGTGATGGTTAAGAAGATGGAGCAACCAAATGAATAAGTAGAAGTCTTTTAATTTAAAAATATATTCATGAAGAAAATCATGTTCCTAACGTACAATCTCTCGATTTAATATGTAACAATATTACCTGATTTAATTCTCATTAAGAAACATGAAACTAAATAAATAAAGCATATCAATTCAACACATTTATAGAAGAAAGATTCAAAATAATGAATTAAAAACCCATTTACTATCTCGGTTGAGATTTAGCATTTGATGATTCGTCGGGAAATTTGCTACTGGGAGACTACGTTGGAATCAAAGGTGCAATTTTTCCATTTACTCTTATTTTTAATTATGTTTACATAAACCCAGCCCTTCTTTGAGCCCTCTTTTAGTAAAAAAAATGTGTTTTGAAATAGTGAGTTTTTGGAAAATATCTGGTTACAAAAAAAACTTCGATACATGAATTTTTTTTTTTTTTTTTTAAGAATGTCTGATTGAAAATGAATTTTGAAATAATGCGTTTTTGGAAAAATGGAGCTCAAATAAAGCTAAAAGTAAGTTATTTTGTTAGAAATTTAGCACTAATTAATATGTTTTTAGTTTTAATAGACAAAACATTATTGAGAAAATAAGAACACTTTAGCATAAATAAACAAGTATTAATCAAATTACAACACAAAAAATAAGACCTATTTGGTGGGGATTGAAATAAGATTTTTATAAAAGTTGATGAAATGTGTGAGTGAATAATAGCGAAACCCATAAAATATGTGATTAAAATTAATTGTTAACTTTGATTTAAATTAAAATCTGAATTTCAATTTCTATAAAATAGGGGCTAACATTTAGTCAAATTAATTTGAAGATGTCAGTTATTTTAAAATTTATAATTTTATAATTATCATGTATTAAAATTTGTGTTTTCATTTTAAAAAATCAACTTTATTATGATGAGTAGTCAAATTCATTATATGTTGATCTATATTTCGATAATTAGCTAATATGAGATTTATCTCTCAACATACAAGATAGTGACTCATTTTTGCATCTCAATCTTAAAATTCGTGTGCTCTTTTTTAATCTTAATTAAATCGAATTGCTTGCTTAAATTGGAGTTTTATTTTAAAATATCGACCTTATTAAAAGAATTAGTCAAAACTCTTATATGATGATTTATATTTTGACAATTAACAGCTATGAAATTTATCCCTATGAAATTTATCCCTTAACAACATGAGTCATACTAGCTAGTAGAAGAAGAGAGATGCTACTTGTCTCGGGATTAAATCCCAGGTCAAACCAGGGGCGTCAAATGGCGCCCCCTATTGATGGATAACCAGTCTTTTCTGTAGAAGAAAGTGTAGGTAGTTTGACAATTCTTTAGGACAAGTGTTAGGTTTTAACGTAATTGGGAATTATGTGAACAAAACGATTGGAATTAGTATTGTTGTAAAAGAGATTTTAAAAGCCAAAGGGTCAAGTCGTAAGTTAGAAGTCATAGGCCTCGAGTATGGAACAAAGGAGTAAATGTCGTTGCAATTTTGCTAGCTTATCGCCCAATTGTTGCTCAAATGGTAAAAACAGAAGTTGTGTCGCCCGCCTGTTGTATGGACTTCGCTCGAGCAAGACACCATCGCTCGCTTATCGCTGAACTCTCGCTCTAGCGACGGTATTATCCGAAAAAATCCCCCACGTGCTTGTACGAAATTTGGGGTTTGTTTTTTGTGCTTTTTCACTATAACATATTTATATTATTCTTTTAAAATTCAAAGCATGTTCATGTATTGATTCAATCTATTTACTCTTAAGATTATACAACCGCATATTGGGGAAAAACATCAAATCCATTGAATCCACAACACTTACTTCCTAGACATCCTTAGGAAGGTACTTTCTCAGTTGAATTTCAGAGGCTACAGATAAGAGAAGTTGGACTACAAACGTATGAAAAGCAAAATAACGAGGAGTTCTTGAAATTTCACTTGGAAGAGACAATTGTAGAAGATCGAGAGCTAGTGGATTTAATTGATCTTGGAGGTTACAGGAATTATATCGAAAAGTTTAGTGGAGTTGGCTATGCAGCATCTTACTGTAAATTCGTATTGTCTATAGTAGATGTAACTGGTTTGATCCCGCAATTTTTACCAATTAGATTTTTCCGTCAACATACTGGTGTTATTTATTATTTTTCCATATAAATTGCGGCAATCCAACATAGGATAATTGAATTGATTGATTAATCATCTATAAATAATTAAAAAGTGACTTGTTGCTTATTAATTGCATAATTCCACACGTAAGATTGAACATAATAAACTTTCAGAAATGATTTCTGGTTTTGAAAACTAATATATTATATAACTTCCTTTTCTAAAAGATCTTTTAGAGGAAATCGCATCGAATCGTTTAAGAATTCTTTTAATTAGAAGAAATAATTTTAAAATTAATAAAATTGATCAAAAAGTAATTTTTGAATTTCAAGACCTATTTAACTTCTCAAAAATCATATCAAACGTGTCGTTAAGTGTATGAAAGGGCTGCATACGAACAAAGGTTGTCAATTATAATTATTATTTTTATTTCCTTTTTCTTTTACTTTATCGTTTTGACGTGGTAGTCATGACAATCGTACGGTTTCAATTTTAGCGCTGTCTTCTCATTGTACATGCCATCTGTAATTGATTAAAAGAAAGATGCCATGAAGCGAGAAATATATATTTTTATATGGTTTTCCAACTATTAAGCATATTTTAAAATTGCAATATCTTCTTCACGGCAATTATTTAAATTAAAGATGATTATGACAACAATAATAAAAGAATTAAACCTCTGGCATAGTCGACAAAGAGTCTTATTTACATGGTTTTCGATGATTATCTTAATTATACAATAAAGTTAGAATGTATTTTGATTTACTGAACAATTAAAGGTGAACTTCATTTTCATTAGACTAGTGCTAAGTGCTATTTTTATTAACATTATCCCTTTGGTTATTTTACAAATTCAATAGTTTATTTTGCTACTTTCAAAATTTCGAGATTTTTTCATTGAATTTTTAAATAAGAGTTATAATCTTCCAAATTATTGAGCATTGAATAAATACTTGAGCTTTCTTACTATTTTTTTTCTTTCTAAACTAGCAGTATTGTTTATGAATTAACAAGTCTAGTCAACAAGAAATTGAAAAAAAATATTCATTAATCTGCTTGTTTTTAAGTTTTTAAATATTCTCCACTATTTGATGTAATTTAAATGCACTAAATAAGTCTTTATTTTTTATTTTTTTTAACATTTCGTCGTTTAAATTAATTTATGTTGAACCACTATTGCTTTTTATTTGCTGTCTTGTCTTCTTGGAAATAAGTAGAAAGCGTTTAATATTGTGAAATTTGTAGGTTTGAATTGGTACTTGCTTACGCATTATGCATAGAATTATACATTTTCTTTATATTAATAATACTATTTTATAGGCATACTTCCCCTATAAATAACTCAAATATAGTCTGCATTAAGCATAATTCAGCAAGCATGGCTAATCCGAAAATTGGCATCCTTACTCTCCTCCTTATATGTGGTATGTTCTATTTCCCACTCTAATTTTGCACACCTAAAAAATGCATGATTTTTACATGCTCGTATTTCATGGGGTGTCTTTCTTGTTGATATAGAAAGGGATACTGTGCAACAGTAGTCTGCTCCGCTAGACTATCTTCCATCTGTTTTCGATCGTTTCGAAACGAAAAATAATTTGAATGCATTGAAAGAATTAACAACATTATTTTACAACTGAAATAAACTATTACAGCTGAAAGGAAATTACAGTTTAAACTTGAAATAACATTTACAATGTACGGTCGAAGTTGGACAAATTACGATTGCAAGTAGGTCAACGGACTAAGTAAAGTTGCGGCTCTTGACATTGTATCTTGAATTCATTTGACCTTCTTTTTGAACATTTGTAGAACAAACAAATTAACAGACATAATTTCAGCTTCTTTTTCTTTCTTAATAATTTTTTCCACTTATAATTTACTCTTTTTGTCTTTTGCTTGTGGATTCTAAAGTGATCTTGCACTAATATTACAGGGTTGTTTTTCTTGGGAAGCAATGTGGAATATGCAGAAGCACAGACCAAAATTTGCCCACAAGTTTGCCTAAATATTGGCTACATGACTTGCCCACAATCTGGTGGTAGGAGGCTGCGTCCACGCTGCACAAACTGTTGCCAAGCAAAAAGGGATTGCAGACTTTACAGATCTGATGGAAGTCTAATTTGTACTGGAACCTAAATGAAGAAATAAACTGTGATATGTATGTTTGTGGAATAAAAGAATCTTCTATGTTGTTTCTTGAGCAATGAATAATAAAAGATGTCAGTTTAATAATTTCGACTGGCGTTGTTTCTATTAAGTATCCTATAGTATTTAAGTACATCACCTCAAAATTCGACGGACGTTTGGCCAACAGAATACCAATCACCTCCCATCTACGTAGGCATCACCTACGCACTTGAATACCCCATTAGGATGCAAATGTCACCGATCGGGATAAAATGTCTAACAATCGTTTGAACTCCAATGTTCAAGTAACTGGCTGGACGAGAGATAAACTTCAAGAGATGAGAGAGGAAGATTTGGCTAAGATTGGGATATATTAAATTATGTGTTAAATAGGTTCACCCATATAAAGGAGGGAGGGGGATTGTTGAATCAGCTTGAAGTAAAAGAGCATGTTTTTTGATTTAATATGCCCAATTCAATTGACATAATTGATTGTCGAGTCGACATATGTGAGACCCACTCTGCATGTCAAATAATTTAAAGATATAATTCAAACTTTAATTTCAAGAACTTGAAAACCTATTACTTAATTACCACCAAGATCTTCCATATTAAATCATTAAGAAAATTATTAAATACAGAATATACCTTAATTCATTGTGAATGATTATTTAATATTGGATCTTGATTCCGCAACTTGAATATTGGCTCTTTTGATTCATAAGTTCTTGATTTTGAATTTATCTTCTTGCTCCGTAATCTTGATAGTTGATTTCCTGTTCGTGATGTGGGTTTTGGATCTTCTTTTTCAATATGTTTTCTCTTGTATTCTTTTATTTATGAGATGACACAAAGAATGTGAATCACATATGAATTGGGGACCATAACTCTATATATAGTTTAAATATGTATTCAGCCCATAATCAAATACAATCCTAATGGATTCGATCTCTACATATATAATCCGGCCCACATGTTTTGTATGCCGTAAAGGAGGTGAACAGTTATAGCATGCACTAGCAAGCCATAAAACGTGAATTAACGGTGTCCATTCCTTTTTTTTACGGCATGCTTTGTCAGCCGTAAAAAAAATGGAAGTATTTATGGCATGACTTTATACGGTATTCACATGTACGTCGTAAAAAGGAAATTGTTTTATAGTGTTTGTGAATTTAAATCTTAATAATCACTTTGTTGAAACATGTGCATAGGCTGATGGGATGGAACTAAACCATCTACAAGCACCATCCCTCTTAGAGATGAAACAAACCACCAACAAAAAAGTCTAGCACTAATTGAAAATTGTCTTCCTGGATAATATCCTAACATTCCGATAAAAGAAGGACGAAAAGCCATCTAGCTCCATCGTACTATCACTATCAATGCTAAAAAAGGCTTTCCGCACCTTATCTAGCGTAAGGACCTAGTTGAGCGCTAAATTAGTTGCCTCTATCACCAATCTAGTTATAATGTCAGGTAGATTAGGATCAACGGACTTTGGAGGGACATATAAGAGATCTTGGTAAAAAGAGATAGCTCCTTAAAGGATGTTAGTCGTGGATAATAGATCTATCGACTGTAACCTAATGGGTCGAATGTTAGATTGTATCCTTCAACCATGAGCCATCAAATGAAAGTAATGGGTATTATGGTCACCATATAAGAGATCTCCAGTACCTCTCCTCAATAGCTAATGTCCGATTTAGTGTGACATGTTTCCAATGAAGTTGATTACGTTGTACATGTGTAGGATTCAAATCATACAATCCTTGAGCATCATCAATCCTATTCCCTACATCCTTCACCCACTAAAAGATGTTAACAAACATACCTCTATTTCACCAAAGCAACCTCTATTTCAACTTGAATAATTTTTCCTAGAGAGAAGCCATCCCTTAAGGTGGGTAGTGATAGACCAATTCTAAGAGACAAAAGTTGAAAAAAGCATTGTGCTTAGCCCAGAGGTTGAGGAATTGGAAGGTTCAAGGTATAGATTTATCACTAGAAGATCACTGAAGGGGAAAGGTTCGATTGATTAGAAGTCTAATAGAGGTGCCTCACAGGTATGCATCAAAGGAAGGATGCATCCAAAGAATTAAACAAAACTCTATCCAAACGTGTCCACATCTCACCATTTCTCCAAGTATACTAACTATTTGAAAATCCAACATAAATCAAACCACAGTCCACCATCCTATCATAGAAGTTAGAGGTTCCTTTGTCCCATGTGTTCCTCTCTTTGTGCTTACCATGATGTGTGAAAACATTAAAATATCTCATAAGAAGCCACGACTTATCCACAGTAAGGGAACTATGGTGAAGACATGCCTTAAGTCCCTTTCACTGACACGAGGACAAGAAGTATAGACAAAAGAGATATTGGTCTGTCTTGTTTGATATTCTCAATTTTAGTATGCAAGAGTTGAGGATGATCAACAAGAACTGTAACAGTAGTCCTCACATTCCAAAAGCACCAAATCTTATTCAACATATTCCTCAGCCCAAGTTAAAGGATAGAAATCATCGTATAAAGTCTCAGTTCTTATTCAGGATAAATGACTCAATAGTCATGAGGAAATAAATATGATAAAGTTGAACAAGCTTCTTAAAA
The DNA here is from genome assembly GCA_903798345.1 of Fraxinus anomala. Taxonomy (NCBI): domain Eukaryota; kingdom Viridiplantae; phylum Streptophyta; class Magnoliopsida; order Lamiales; family Oleaceae; genus Fraxinus; species Fraxinus anomala. The sequence continues at coordinate 16,274 of CAIGRN010122580.1, read as the reverse complement.
TGCCTATGAGTAGCTGTACTAACTACATACCTCACGTTCTATATAAAGGCACACACCAAAAAGGCTGAAATAAGAGAAGGGATACAACAACTGTGTGACTACAATTGCAAGTGACTCGCTTTGCAGGGTGAGGAGTGTATGAGGCTTAAGGGTTATTTTTACACTAGAAAAACCCATCATCAATCTGCCTATGTGCCAATCATATGAAGAACATCTATGAAATGGCCCCGGATGTGAATCACCATATAAAGTAGACTTTATGTCAATATATTTTGTACTCGTAGTATTAGACTATTAGATGCCTCTACATTCTCACGACAATGAGATGTAGACTAGGAGCTGAAGCTGTACCTAAGAATAGTCAAGAATATTAAGGGAACCATCAACATAAGATTAAGCAGAGGATCCAGTGTGACAATGGATGCAAGGGGTTTGAATATAAGGATTGAGTAATAACTAATATCTGAGGAGGTAGCACAATAGGAGCTACTATAAGATTAACATGGCGAGAAACTGTAGGCTTGGGAGAGGTCCCAAAAATAGAGTAGTAACAATAGATGAAGCAAGAATAAATAGGAAAATCATTGAAGGAGTAGGTTCGACAATAGGTACTAGACGAACTAGCCATATGATGTCCACGAGTAACTCCAGTAATCGAAATCCACCATGTAGAGGTTAGACATCCAACTTTTTAGCCTTACAATTACCTTTATGTGAAATATTGAAAAAGAGAGAGATGGAGAAGATAAAATGGCGGGAAAATCTGTTAATTGCCAAAATTGAATATTGAATTAAAACGGAAGGTATTGTACAATATATATAGAGAATGAAAGAAATGAAATTGGCTAAAATAGCCTCCTACAATTTACAAATTCTCAAATACTCTCCCTCAAAATGGGATACGTATATTCAAAACTCCCATCTTGATAACCAACTGTTTAAACCGAATTCCTCCTAATGGTTTTGTCAACATATCTGCTAGCTGATCTTAAGAGTTAACATGTAACATTTTAACCTCTCCAGCTTGAACCTTCTCTCTCACAAGGTGGCAATCAATCTCTATATGTTTGGTTCTTTCATGGAAAATCGGGTTGCTGGCAATATGGATGGCTAATTGACTGTCACAGTATAACAGAGCTGCTCTATCATGTTTAATACCAATATCTGTAAGAATACTTTTCAACCAGCTTAATTCACAAACGGTTGTAGCCATGGACCTGTATTATGCTTCTACTGAGGATCTAGAGACATTATGCTGCTTCTTTGATCTCCATGACACCAATGAATTTCCCAGAAAAATGCAGTAACCAATGATGGATATTCTGGTATTTGTGTAGGCTGCCAAATCAGCATCACAAAAGCCCTTAAGAACCATGTCTAATTTGCTTTCGAACAGTAGTCCCTGTGCTGGTGTAGCCTTCAGATACCTTAGTACATGATGCACAGCTTCCAGATGTGGCTGCCTTGGTGATTGAAGAAATTGACTAAGTACTTGTGCAACATACGATAAATCTGGCTTGGTTGTAGTCAAATATAGGATTCTTCCTATCAATCTCCTATACGCACTAACATCTTCAATCAGTTCTCCTTGATCTTTACTTAGGTTCAAATTCTGTGGCAAAGGAAACTTTGCAGGCTTGGCACCAAGGTATCCTGCATCTGTCAACACGTATAAGGCATATTTCCTTTGATTCACAGATATCCCTCTTTATGTTCTGGCTACCTTAAGCCCCATAAAATACTTCAGAACCTCCAAATCTTTTAATCTGAACTATTTATTCAATTCTTTCTTGAATTGCTCAATGAATGACAAGTCATTTCCTCCAATGATAATATCATCCACATATATGAGCAAATCAGTGAATGATCATTTTTCTTGTTTACTGAACAAAGAATAGTCAGATTTTGACTCTTTAAATCCCTGTGAAACAATGTACGAAGTGAGTTTAGTGTTCTACTGCCTAGATGCCTTTTTGAGTCCATAAATGGATTTATTCAACCTACATACCAAATGTTCCCCACACTCTCCCTATTGCTCATACCCCTTAGGCATCCACATATAAACCTTATCATCAAGTTCACCATGGAGAAAAGCATTGCTGATGTCTAATTGATGGAGATGGCAGCATCTATGAGCATCAACAGCTAACAAAGTCTTCACAATTACCAGGTTAGCAACATGGGGGAATGTTTTTTCATAATTAAGTCTAGCTTATCGTGCGAATCCTTTTGCAACAAGTCTGGATTTCTTCCTTTCCTCAGTTCTATCATAATTTAGTTTAACTTTGAAAATCCATTTGCAAGCCACATGCCTTTTATGTGCAGGGAGAGGAGTGGCGTCCTATTGTTGTTTGAAACCAATGCCTGATACTCAGTCTCCATGGCTTTACACCATTCTGGACACTTAGCAGCCTCTTCATATGATCTATGCTCATACATAGTAGATAAAGCAAGTGAGTACCTCTTGTAAGAAGGGAATAATCTGCCATAATCCATATACTCAGTTATAGGATATTGCTTGCCAACTATTTGACCTTTCACCATGGATTTTGATTGTAAAATAGGCACTTGAGATGCAAGACTGCAGTGATAATCTTGAAGATAGGCTAGGGCTCTTTTAGGTCTGTTAGATTGTCTGATGGGTACAACATGAGTTGGAGTGAGAATAGTTATTGAAGTGGATTCATGAGTATCTATTTGAGGAAAATCAGATGAATATGGAATAGAACTGATAGGAAAGTTAACTTCAGTAGAAGTGGAGTCATTACCAGAATTTGGATCTGATATATCAGGTGATGAATCATAACTTTGGACTCGGAAAAGGGATTAATCAAATCGCAAGCAGACGTCAGATTTTAACAAAGAGGCAAGGAATTTGGGATGATGAAATGGAAAAATATTCTCATGAAATTTAACATCTCCAGAGGCAAAGACAGAGTTGTTAAGCAGATTATACAATTTAAAAACTTTCATGTCATAAGGGTAACTAATAAAAATACATGGCACGGCTCTAGGGTCAAATTTGGTACGATTTCTTTTGAGGCTTGAAGCATAAGAAATGCATCCAAATACCTTGAGATGAGAATATGATGGTGCTATTTGATGAAGCATTTCATAAGGTGTCTTATTCTGAAGGACAACAGTAGTAGTTCTGTTGATTAAATGTGTTGCTGCAAGGATGGTTTCCCCCCAAAACCTATGAGGCAAATTGGCTTGGAACTTGATAGCTCTAGCTATGTTTAGAAGGTGTTGGTGTTTTCTCTCAACCATTCCATTTTGCTTAGGTGTTTCAACACAGCTGAGTTGGTGAAGAATGACATTAGATTGGAAAAACAATTCTCATATTGAATTCAGATCCATTATCAGACTCGAGAATTTTTATTTTACAGTCAAAATGAGTTTGAATCGTATGATAGGAGTGAATGATGAATTTAGTTTGAGATTTTTGTCTCATTAGGCAAGTCCAAGTCATTCTAGTATGGTCATCAACGATAGTTAAGAAGTATCTATAGCCATCCAATGAGGGACTGAATGTGGTCCCCATATGTCACAATGGATTATATGGAGGCTCTAGTTTCACTAACAGGAAAAGGTAGCTTGTGTTGTTTAGCTGTTGGACAAATAGTGCAATGTAATTGCTTATTGAATGTAATGGTAGGAACCAAATCATGTAAAACACATAGTTTGGAAATAGAAAGATGCCCCACGTGACAATGCCATAGGTCTATATCAGTCTTTACATTGAAATTGCTCATGGAATTACAAATAGAATGTCTTGCTTTATTACATAGTAGATTGAGATCAGACTTGTAATTAGAATTAGGGAAAGCAGAAATGTTATTATCAGAAATAGCAGTAGACTGAGAATCAGAATGAAGGCATTTGAATGACACTAAGTAGGATTTTGGAAAGCATACAGTCCATCTTCAAGTTTGCCCACTCCAATCGTCCTCCATGTTAAAAGATCCTGGACAAAACAATATTGATGTATAAATATCAGGAAGCAATTATACTTAAGAGTCAATTTGCTAGCTGAAATCAAATTGAATTTGAAGCAAGGCACCACCAACACTTCTGTTAAAACCAATGTATCAGACAATTTGACTATTCCACATGTGTAGCTTGAACAATGTCTCCATTAGGCAACTTAACAGCTGCTTTAATTTTATGAGATATCGTGGTTAAATACCAAATAGAACATACCATATGCTCTGAAGCACCAGTATCCACAATCCATTTTGCTGCGCTTAGTTTAGTATTAGAATGAGAATGATTACTTGAAAAGGCAAAGGCATCTGGCCCATAATAACAGTGGATAGTGTGTCCTGAGGCTGTGATTGTGTCTATGTTCGAGTAGCATCAGACATTTACCCCTTTAGCTGAGGCATCAACATTGCCAGAACTTGCTTACACTGATCTGGAGTAATAGTGAGATTCGAGAGGGATTCCATAATACCAGGCTGATTACCTTCAGAAGATTGTCCAATAGCATTAGCAACTACATTTTTGCCTTTAGCAAAATGATGTCCATGGGATATCCAAAAAGCTTGTAGCATTTTGCTTTAATGTCTCCAAGCATCCCACAATAACAACAAATAGGTCTCTCATTTCTCTAATTTTGAATGAATCTAACATTTTTCTAAGTTCTATTAGATACTTGTATAGCATTATTAGCAAATACAAGTGCCTCAAAGCTCTGTTGCCTTTTAGTAACAACTTCTTTTTGTCTTTTGATCTTGCAAAATAAGCATAAAAACCTTAAGTGAAGGCAGAGGATCCGTCAACAGGATCTGACTTCTAACTGCAGAATAATGTTCATCTAGCCCCATTAAAAATTGCATAACTTGATCTTCTTGCTTGTAATCAGATCCACCGATATTCGGTCTATAGTTATCAAGCTCCTCCAACAATCCTTTGAATCGATTGAAGTAGGAATTAACTGAGCTATTTTCCAGCGAAATGGTGGAGATATGCTTCTTCAATTCATAAATCCTAGGACCATTACCTTGACTATAACGATCCTTCAATTCAATCCATATCTCTCTAGCTAAATCCTTGTGCATCACACTTGGCTAGAGCTCCTTGGGAATGGTATTAATAATCCACAATGAGACTACATGATTCCATCTCCTCCAGGTGCTATACATCAGGTCATCAGCACTCGGTTCAGTTATAGTTCCATCAATGAATCCTTCTTTATTCTTCACACTGAGAGCCATAATAACAACGCAACTCCATGTCGCATAATTGTCCTCTGTAAGAATCACTGATATGAGCTGCATACCAGTGTTATCACCATAATGAAGATAGTAGAGACTGCCTGGATCTGTAATCAGTCGACTGGTAATTGAATTAGCTTCTTCTCCGATCAAATCTCCAACTGAAGATCCTTGTGATGCCATCGCAGCAAAGCTTCACCACCTAACATCAAACCAATATCTGAAAATACTGTTACTCCATTTAATTGATTAAATAAGTCCTCAATTCTCGGGAGATGGTACATTTTCTTGATAGTCAGCTTGTTTAAATCCCGATAGTCAATACATATTCTAATTGTTCCATCATTCTTTATAAAAATATCAGAGCCACCATGGAGACATGCTTGGTTTGATAAAAACTTTATTCAGAAGTTCTTACAACTGCATCTTAAACTCCTACAGTTCTTTTGGTGCCATTCGATATGGAGCCTTAGACATTCATTCAGCTCTAGGTATCAGATTTATTATAAACACCACTTATCTATTAAACGGGGCACCCATTAGGTCATTACAAAATACGTTAGTGTATTCCTACACAATATGAACTTTATCTAATGTTGTCTGTTCTGATGGGATGCCAAAAAGACTCAAAAGATATCATTGACAAGATTTTTTCCTCAATAACCTCTTCGCTTACGTAGCGAAGTTAAGATGTTGAGAACTTTAATCTTCGAACCATAAAACCTAAAATCTTTCTTTCCAGGTCTTTTGAAGATAACTTCCTTTTTGAAACATAAATTGTAGCTCTATTGCTACCTAACTAGTCCATACCCAAAATGATGTCAAAATCATTTGTGAGGATTATAATCTATGAAAGAGCGTGCTTATCTCAATCATTAAACTAAGAAAATTATTATTATTTTGGATGAATTGATGCTTAATTTTATATATATTTTGTTTTTTAGATACATCTCGATAAAAAAACTATGGAATTGGACAAAATGAGCCAAAAATTGGCTAAAGTGGACTTAATCCAAAGTTTGGGAACCAAAGCGCTAATAATTGATTTGGATCTATTATCGATGATTGGAGAAAGGTTGGAGTCAATTAGATGGAATTAGAAGATAGATGATCAAGAATATATGAAATGAGACCAAAATGACTAAAGAATGAAAATTAGGGACCAAACTGCAACAAATAGAACTTTACTATAGAGGTGTGCGAGCAGGTGCGTTGGCTTTTCTTCTTGTGAGCGTAGCACCTTGGTGTGCATTTACGGAGAGCAAAGTCAAATTTCGACGTGCGCAGTAGAACATATGGAGCGCGCTCGAGGGCCATTTCGGGGCCTGAATGACCCAACTTCCTAATTTGATCCAAATTCTTATGGAAATTAAATTCAACATACTATTTAACCTACAAAGGACAGCCAGAATGAACCACTACATATTAAGCCATATTGTTTACCACAAGAAAGATGCTTGCACTGGATTCAAATACAATTAACAAAAGAGATTGAAGATTCAATTTCGGGTTGAAGATTAACGAAGAAGAAGTTGATTTTTTACTTTTCAATCATTGTTTCCAATTCCGGGTGATGTTCTTCTGAATCTTTTTGTTTAATTTATATAACAACATACTGGTCTAATTCTTTTCATGTATTGGATGAAAATGAAATATTTATTATTTATTTTTAATTCAAGGCAAGTAGTTAGTTAAATTCTTACATTTCTTGATTAATTTTGCATGCTAGATTTTATTATTTGATTATCTGATCACCAATTAAATATATAATTACTTGTTGTAGTGTTGGGAGGCTCACAATATGTCTATAACACTGCTTGATTAGCGTACATACAACAGATATTAGAAATAATGTTTATCACGTGTACATTCTTTGAGATAATTGTGAAATTGAATACGTTCTATTCATTCGAATTCGGACTAGAAATAGATTCGTATCGTATCTAGAATATGTTTAATTTATCTTGAAAAAGAAAATTAATTACAATAGATTTATCGATTGTCGAGCATTCATGAATGAATGAAACTAATTGCGTAATTGAGAATTGAAATAGATAATAATAGGTGGGTTCATAGTTAAATGAACTTATTCTATATACATACAAAACTCTAATTTTATAAGCTTTTATAGATTAATTTAGAATAATTACAAACAACAAATCTCTTTTGTTCGCTTACATTGAATCTAATTAGAAACTCGTATACTTGATTAGATTTTATTCCTTGTGGGACGATACACGTTACGCATCACATATTACTTATCAACGATTCCATATGCTTACGGGTTTCGTACTAACAGAGCGTTTGGAGCTAATCAACTGAAAAACAAAAATGAATCCTACTTGAACATGTCTGTTGGGAATATGGGAGGTCTAGAATATAAGCAGACTGATCATAATAACTGCCAATACTTTCAAAACTATTTTTGTCTCTGCCACCAACCTGTCTAGATATGTAGCAAATCCTGAACCCAAGAACAAGAGTATCTTAGAACGGATAATTACTAGATATCGTAGGACCAACCAGCTTAGAAATCAATATCAGCAACCATGTAGATTTGGACCTATGTTATCCTCGTGTCACAATTGTGATGAGTTGGGATACACAAGGCTTATGTGTTACAAACTTTTAAATAGACATAGAAGTAAAAATATCTCTAGTCGGGTTGACTTCCTTACTAATTAGGTTAGTCACTTGATCGAAATGTTGACACAGTTGACTAGGAATAATTCTATTTTTAGGAAAGTTTGGGTTAAGAAGAGTGATCCGAGAGATTATGAATCTGATCACGACCCTCTTGAATGTAAGTGCGATGGTGTACCTCGTTGAGTAGGTACTTTGGTGTGTGTATCTACATTATACATGATTTTTATGCATTCATGCATGCTCATATATTCCTTGTAAATTAGGGAGTCTCATTTTTTTTTCTTATTAAGTTAAAAAATAAAAATAGAAAGAATTTTTTTATTGGACATATTATTTTGTTATTAATTAATAGTAAAGTTCATGTATAGTAAATTAAATTTTATTAATTTATTTAAAATTTTTTTGAAGTACTTCATAGATGTTATTATATATATCTTCTGCACTACGCACATTAGACTCTTGTGAGTAGACTTTGACCGTATGTTTGAGATTTAGGATGATAGTTATCTGTGTGGTGAATTGACTTTATGGAATGATCTTTAACTAGTTAACTTAACTCTTATATATTCTGTATAAAATAAAAGAGTATTGCACTTTAGAAAGATTTGAGTTATTTGATTAGAAAAGTAAGATACATCATATACTTGTCTTCATACCCTTCTTCACTTGAGCAATTAAACATGAGGGGTATCTTAAAACATGGTGCCCTATGTCATGTGATTTGGAGTCACCAACCTAAAACTTGTTCCATGGATTATTGAGTTGCTTAATGGAGATAAATTTGTACATAAGATATAAAAAAAAAATGAGAAAATAATTATAAATCTGCTTACTGATAGGAAGAGAAAGAAAATGTATACAAAGAATAATTTATTATGAGCTTTTCATTTAAAATGTTCTAGTGACATGGGTTTGACTTCATATTTTGAGGAAAAATTTATTCACTAGTGATTTTTTAAAAGTCCTTTCACATTGATTTAAGGTTTTGCGATTTGCTTACATGAGTTTTATGACATTTTTCACACATGTACAACTAATATCATTTATTCCATTTAGCTTTAAAATAAGTTATGTGAAGAAAGTTTACTCTTTATGAATTATACAGGTATACATAAGCAAATAACTATTCAAGATGATAATTTAAAAAATCCATGAAAAATAAAAACAGTTTATCTCTAAAGGAAAAGTTTTATTCTTCTATCACATATTTTACATAATTGTACATGTGCCTTTATTTTTCTTTTTTTTTTTTTGACTCATTTCTCTTCGTGTTCTTCATGATTATTACTAGTTTTTATAATGATTTTTCTTCATTATTTGTGACAAAAAGGAGGGAGAAATTAGTATTTATTTCAGGGAGAAGTATAGACAGAGAATTTAAAAATAAAATAAAATTGACTTTGTGAGAGTCATATGGATACTTCTGTTGGAATTTTATTATTGATATTGTGTTGTGTTTTCACAGTATTGATATTAAAAATTTATGGTTTATATCTAAATTTGTAATTCATATGATATTACATGCTTTGGTGTTACACGTTTTATTATGTTGTTTTATATAACTTAGTTATATGATTTTTTTTAATTGTCAATTCCTTTTACTTTTCACGTGATACTTTTATTTCCATGTGTTTTAGGATGACAAGTTGTTGAAGAAAAATTTGGGAATGAAGTATATTTCATAGATTGTATTGGACTTTTGATTTTAAAATAAATGATTTTGTCACGGAATGCCAATTGGGGAGATTGTTAAATCTAAAATTGTAATTGACAACTTCCAAAGTCAAAATTATATTTTAATTGAATCGTATTAGGAGTTAATCGAGTTGTAATAAAAGCCAAATTAGGTTTAGTAAAGTCTAAGTTATTGTAAAAAAGTAGTTTTGGGATTGATAGAGTCCAAAAGAAGTAAAAAAAATCCAAGAAGAAGATTAAGATTCGGACTTGAAGAAGTTGATATCGAGAATGACACTTTTTTGCTTGGCTATCGCTCAGCAGGCGCTCGAACTACAAAAACAAAACCTTTACAGCCCGCCTAGCGCTCGAACGGCATGTGCGCCGCTTGCCTAGTGCCCGACTGGCACTCGAGTGGCAAGTCACAGACCAGGTTACCTGTTTTGCTTCAAACTCTTGATTTTGATTTCTTTTTCATCTCAAACACTTTCCCCTATATATATCTAATTCCATGAACATCTCAAATTGTGTTGAATCATAATTATTGTATATAGATTATTCCTTTGAAGATCTAAAATACTTTCATTGATTTTAAGATTCAACCACCATATTATTTGATTCAAAGATTCATCCAATCTTAGATTTTTTGACTGCGCTATAAACATTCTACATACAACCATAGATAAAAACACAAGAGATATTAGATCGAACACAAAACTTACATTCTCCAATTAGCCTTCAGAGTTGGAGTTTTGGGAAGAGGCGCTTAGATTTTTGACGTTGTTCGTTCTTAGAGGTCCATAGGAGATAAATGATACCAGGGGTCGGGAGCTGGTATGAGGAGAACGTAGTCAACAAAGGCCAGGTGATTACAGGAAGAAGGTTAGAGGGGACTAAGAGTTAGTCAAGTCTGGACTATACTGTAAATCTCATCGTTTATAAGGGATAGTTGACTGGCAGAGTGCTCGTAGTTTTTGATCCTTTGTGAAGGGTTTTTCTCCGTGATCATATCGATGTTATTTATTGCTTTCGATTTACAAACTGTGGTATTCAAATTTAGGATAAATTGACTTAGTTGACCTAATCATCTAGAAACAATTAAAAAGTGACTTGTTACTTGTAATTACTTAATTCCGTATTTGGGTCTAAATATTTGGTATGTTTCGCAAGTCTACAAAAAAGTAAACCACTTTTTGATATTAAATTGTAAGGCTCGAATTCATATAGCCTGATGGGTTACCAAATCTAAATTATTTAACGTAAATTTTCAAAATAAAAGATTAAGATTTTTTTTTTTTAAATTTTGAATTAATTTATAAATATTGTAAAGTCTTAACATATGGACTTGGAAAATGTGGTTGGAATGAGTTTTAAAAAAATTAGCAAGCTGAAAATAGCTTTCTCCGGTTGCACATTGAGTTGAATAGATTATTTAACCTAGCAAACCTCGACGAAAATTTATGAAAAATTAGCAGAAAGTATAAAACTTATATAAGTATAACATATAAAAATTTGGGATCTCAATGACAACATTTGAAGTACGAAATTATTTTTCAATTGTTTCTCATATCTGATCGTTATAGCTTACTAAAAATACTATAATAAATTCTACAGTACTTAGATTGACCTGCTTTTAGTTGCATATGAATAAATGGTAGTTTTCCAATTAAAAAGAGGCTGAAATTCTAAATATACATACCGTAGTGAATTTTAAAAACAAAGGTAGAATGTTGAAAATTTATAAAAATATATGTCCAAAAGTTAAAACTTACTATTTCGGAATATAAACTTAAACTACAAATCTTTGGACACCACAAGAGTTATTAAATATGAAAATGACAATCTAAAACATAAGGAGTCAATTTTCTAAAATAAACATGCCATTCATGCCGAGCCACTGCAAGATCTCTGCTTACTTCGAAAATGTTAAATATGAATTAGCATCTCAAAAAAATACTCGATAAGCTACACATGATATATAAACATAATAATTATGCATTTAATCATGTATTTTTACATATTGCCTTCATCAATAAGGCAAAAAGCAAATAGATGATAAAATGATATACTTAAAGTTTTAACGAGCCCTTACTACCATCAGTTAAACATATATACTTAAAGTTTTGATGAGTTTTTGTGACCATCAGTTAAACATATAATTTTTCTGACATAATTAACATTTAAGAAGAACCATTAAAGGCACTTCACATACTTTCATGAGCAAACATGAAGAATAACATGTGTAAATGACAATTAAATTCATATGACGGTCAACTTAATGTAGGGATCCTATCTTAATCCGTGGGTGATGTGGAAGTGTCTATGTTTAATTGAAATCATTTCCAATTGAATATTAAAAATGACTAACATAAAAGAATATGCCGGCCTATAATCTTTTGTAAAAGAAAATATGCCGCGAACCCTTTGATAACCCAGTCTCCTGTTAAAATGGAAACTAAAATCCCACTAAACAAGATTTGATGCCCAATTGGATTAGGACTTGAACAACAAAAATTAACTTGAACTTAAGAAATAGTCAAACAATGAAATATGCACGTGCAAACTAAGCCTCGTGATTCCCTGAAAATTTTGAAGTCTAACACAAGAAACTAATTGGTGGATAAAGGTTGATTTCAAATAACACAATTTTGGGATTAATTAAATAAATGATTTCCTAGTCAAACAATGAAACCACACGTAACTTGGCTGGGAAGTGATCAAATTCCAATTATCTAGAGGCTGCCAAAACATAACTAACTAAATTAAATATAGCTTCTTCAAACGCTTAGCTTCTTCGAAATATTTTTTCTCGAGTCCAAAATGCATTATTTAATATGAGCTTCAAAACATGCCCAATATTGATATGAGAATTCTCGCTAAATGAATATTTGATAAAATATATAATAAATAATGACGTAAAAAATTATTTTAATATTAGTCCCTCAATCTCTCAAATTAACAAAACTGATCAAAAGAATGCCTTGCCTACACTTGGAGCAAAAACTAGGCAGCTAAAGAACGGTTTTCACCACGCTTAACCCAGACCCTGCAGGTAGCGCGTGCTCCAGGTTTACCTCTACACAAACCGTAGCCTCATTAGGGCTACGTCCGATGTGGACTAATCAATACTCAGTGGTAACCCAACAGTCTTAAATAAAGCAAACAAAAACCTCGTGACACACAACTGTACAGTCAGTAAAGGGGAAAAAAAAACCACAAGGGAGTAATTGAAGTCTCATGCTCGGGTCAAAGTAACATGGAATTATATTACATGCAAAAGATTTGATCAAAATGTGATTGATGTGGAAATTACTATTGGAGAATATTGGGGAAAAGAGTATTTCTATCTATAATCCATTTTGTGCCTCTAGAAATTAGAGCAGAAACAAGCAAATGTATTAAAATTCTGGAGAAATCAACCGGTGGCAAACAATTACGTGGCAGTTACACAAAAAAATTTATTTACGAGGAAATTTTAGCCTTGGAAAATTCTGCATGAACTCTATTAAGTGATCGTCTTTAAAAAAAAAAAAAATTCATTTTGGTTAAAAATAGTCTGTTTCGTTTTATATTCTATATTTACAGTTTTGTGGACCGAATCTAAATCGATTACCTTCTGTTTCCATGACTATGTCATTAATTTAAATTATCGTATGTACATGTTTGAAGAATGAACGAACTAAACAAATCTCCCATTAGGCAAACGCACGCATTCGTCCATTCATGAACATGAAAGTGTTTTCTTTAGTTCTTATAAATTAGTTACTCGACTTTGTAATCGTAATTACTTTCACAAATTAAATTTATGTTTGCTTATCTTGTTATTCATTTTCTTTTGCAGCATAATTGGATTCTGCAAAGATTGTATAAATGAGGAAAAAGAGAAATTTTGTTCACGATTCTATATCGATATGTTTATGGAAATTCAGAATTCGACATTATACATTAATTGATGTATTGTTTTGATTATTTCTGTTAGAATTTTATTCCAAATGAAAGTCAAAGGCTTTTTCATTGAATTTACAACGTGTGAGGTTTTTGTGAAAAAAGGTTTGGGATCCCTTCAATTTTTTTTAACCAAATTCTTGTTCTTTAGCTCTATGCCTCGTATCCCTAGTAATTCTTCCTCCACTAGCCATTTTTTTGGGCAGGGTAACTGTACTACTTTTTTTTCTTTGAGATAAAAAAAGAAAGAAAGGAGAGGGCATCAACGTCACTAATTCGACCTAAAATCACCTAGATGGGGTAAATAATATAGAATTAAAAGTAACAAGTCACATTTTAATTATTTTAGATGTTTAGTCAATCAAATCAATTGTTTCCTATATTGAATTGCCACCACAATAAATAAAGCTATAGATGACATAAGATTTATTGACGGAGAAAATATTTTATAGGATTAAAAACTTTGGGACCAAACCAGTGACTTCCACTACAAACAATAATAACTTATAATATGATCCAACCTAGAAAACTTACTAGACTTATTGATCTAATTCCTGGAATCTCAAAGACCCGCTGGAACATGCTTCACTCACTCACTTTCCTGATCTTTGGAATTGTCCATATCATGTGGATCACCAATAACATCTTGTTCTTGTACAGTTCCTGTACTTTTGGTTCAGCCTCCATAAATTTTCAGCAATATCTGAAAGCTATTTAGAAAACACCTTCCTGATTATATTTAAGAAAATGGTGTTTTGGATATTAATGTTTTTCCCAACTCTTGGTTGATTGATCTCAAGATATAGAATTGTTGGTTGATCTCCAAATGATGTTATGAAGGTAGGAAATAATAATCAACTCCCCCTTAAAATATGTCAAAAGTCAATATACTTCGTATCATAAATAGCTACTACTCGAAAATGTACAAAATAACTTCTTCAACTGCAACAACTACCCCCTTTTGTCACAAAAGACAAAAGGGTGAACCTGCTCGTCTAAGTCCTCAACATCATCTCCATCATGCTAGTGTTGGTGCATCCACTGAACATCTTACTATAGTGAAGCAAGATCTGTTGTATGCCTTCCTGATGTGGATCGTAGCATTGTGATCTTAGCCATCATAAGAGTGTATTGCTCGATGATCAAAGAAAGTTGTCCCATCATAATAAATGAAGAATACATAGAACTAGAAGAACACAAAGGAGGAATAGAAGGAACTGGAGTGGAAGTAGAAGGAATGTCAGTAGCACCCGTAGGTGGAATGTCAGTAACAGAAGAAGGATTAGCATCCGGGTCCTCAGGTACAAAAAGGTCATCTAGTGTACCAGTCGGAGCTTAGAAAGATGGAATGTGAGACCTACTTTGAGCAATCGTAGCTCGTCCAATAGGACGACACATCCGCTCAACATCAGAAAAAGTAATCCTCGAGCCCCTCAACAAAGCATTGTATCAAACAAGCACAATGAAAACCTATCATCCTACCACTAGTGCGAAAGAACTTCAAAAGGTGAAGACAGATAAAAGAGGAAAGATCTATAAAATCGCCATGGAGTAAAGCTTATACAAATCTAGCCTTGTAGAGAGACAAGGTAGATAAATGAGAAATATGCTACATATTTGTGCACACTATGCATAACAAAATCTGGCGATCAATTTGAAGAGACCCAGTAGTAATAGGACCCTGACCACCATCCATAGCAGTTTTGAAAAGAGTCGATATCAAAACATAAATAGGGGATATATAATCATTAGCCAAATAGGAAACTGTAGGTGATTGACTCTAGGGATCTGAATAATGTCAGAAATAATATTACGACTCATATGCACCACCCGACCTCTAATAAAGACACTGAAGTGAAGAGATTAAATATCATGAATATTCTCGTAAAACTCCCTAACAAGGAGACACGAAGGAGGATTAAGATCTCGAAAGACTGGTTCCCATCCACGAGAGGTAATGATGTTAGTGGATAGGTCCTTGTGTATGACCTCACACTCAACAAGAAGGGGCGATGGGAAAACTGACTCATGAAAACCTCCTGAGTAGTGGCAGATATAAATCTCGACTAGTCAAATAAACTGTCGACAGAAATCGAGGCAGTCGACTTCTTGCTGGAAGTCCTTGATTTCTTAGGTAGCATCCATGATAAAATTTTCAACAAAAATCTATCAACAGGATAATAACAAGCGATATAGTAGACCTCAATGAAGATCTAACTAGAGATATGCATGTTATTCACGTGAAATGAGATAAACAAGACTCATGCACACAAAACGATACAAAACCGTATTCATGACATGCAATCCGTGGCAATTTATCGAACACATGATGTGCATTCATTAAGAAGAAGGTGCAAATCAATAGGAATTAAAGGGAAATCGACCAATGCACGTCACATAACAATCCAATATCTAAATCCTATCCCAAACTCCGTCAAAAGCCAATTAAAAATCAAGAAATTGACCAATTTCGCATGAAGAACCCTAGGTTCGAGATTTAGGGAAATTTGGACAAAATTCATGAAATTGGATGCAATAACCCATGTAAATGCATCAATCATAGCTAACTCGTGAACTATATGCATGAAGGATCAACTAATTATAAGAAAAAACCCAAATTCAACAAAAGTTCAAGAAATCAACAAACTAGGGATTTTCGAAATTTGATGTTTAAATTGTTTAAATTTGATGTTTAAATGAGGTTAAAATGTCAAAGGTTGTTGCAAAAATGTCCAATGAGTGAATAGATGCAAGAAATAAAGATGTGTAGGAAGAATTTGCAAGAGAATT
>CAIGRN010122571.1:0-16055 GCA_903798345.1 Fraxinus anomala | reverse complement strand
TGGCGGAGTCAGGATTGAGTGATACCCCTACTGGGTTGGACAGGAGAAAAAAATGGATTATAACCATTTCTTTTTTTTTTTTAAATTTGGCTTGGATTGGGGTGGGCTTCGATATATATATATGTATATATCGAACCACAAAAAAAATAGCATTCATTTATTTATCAATAAAAAAATGTCTTTCAAGGTAAAATAAAATAAAAAGAACATTTATTCTCAAACAGTAACCAATTATTTAAAATCTTTAAAAAATATATATGAATTCCCCTTTTATTCAAATAAAAACATCCTGCCACCACTGACCGATTTCTAGCTCCAAACTCTCGAGCTTTAACGGAGGGAAAACTTAAAGGGTGAGATTTAAGGAAATCTCAATAAGTGTGTGCAGTGAACAAGTAATTTACATTTAAATTAAAAAAAACAAGATTTTATATCATACATATAAAAAACACGTGAACTACTCCGAACATGGGTGGTAATAATTTATGGGCGTAGCGCTACTAAACTCCGACCTTTTTATCCTAAACATATATGGCTCGTGAACGAATTCCAAAATTTAAAGTACAATATACAAGTTCACATAAACCACTTGTAACGTCACTTACCTCGTAATTGAATGGAATTTGATAAAATGAATGTGAAGTATTTGACTACTAAAAGTCCATTTGTGAATTTTTTTTGTGGAGGGCATTTTGTGTGTAGGACAAATGAAATGACGTGTGTGTGGGAGAAAGGTGAATGTTGTGAGAGAGTGTGTGTGTGGAAATAATTAAATATTGGCATAGATTGAAGAATTGAATCTTTCCTTATGTGAAAAATGGAATTTTCCCTTATTTGCTCCATATTTAGGGTATTTATAATTATTCTTACTATAATTTTGCGCATTTAACATATTTACATACATAAAATTATGGTAATTTCCTCACCTAATTTTAGTTGTACACACACACAGAGTAATTACCTAATCTAATTCATTATTCCAAAAACCAAATGATTTTTCTAATTAAGCATTATGATTAATTCCTTTATTATAGGATATAATTATGGTGGCTGTCAAAGCTTGAAAAGAAAAAAAAAGGGAAAATGATCTTACAAAATTCAATTATGTCCTTAATTTGATCCCTAAATTATATAAACCAAACAATTTGATCCTTAGATATTCAACTTCTCATTATAAGGTCCTAATTTCTAATATTAATGATTATAACGAATTTTCGGGGTGTTACAACGTTGTCCTCAAATACAACTTCTTTTTTGGTCTGTAGATTTAACGTGCTTCTCAAGCATACTTATTCACAATATTTGCATTGGCATTCAGTTTCTTTACCAATATCAATCTTTGAATCATAAGGAAGTCTATAGTATAGTGTTCCCAAACAGGAGCTTGATTTTTTCTAGTCTTAGATGGGCGTGCACTAGTTTGATCAGCTCTAAGACTATGTTACCTTCATTAGTAGCAGTAGTATTTGCATGCTCAATAGTGGTTGTAGTTCCATGTGGATCTTCATTTTGTGGAGGCTTAATAGACATGTTGCTTACCTTACCATCAGCAACATTATCATGGTCATTTTCAAAGTCACTCATGTCCAGTTTTATATAACATCATAGTTTCTTTTCACCCCACCCACACTCTTCTTCCCACCCCTCCCCCACCTTTGTAACAAGGAACAGATAAGTTCGCTACATTGAAGTGGACACCATTGTGAAAATTGTATTGTTTTACATGTAAAGAGACGATTCCTTGAGTTTTTCTTGCATGCTTGAGTTACTATGTGTTTCAGATAATTGCTTCTTACCATGCAATACTTAAATCAATTTTGTTTTGGGGGCTAACATTTTTGTTTAAAACTTTGCTTTAAGGTCCTGTTGATAATAACTAAAATAGCATGCATTGAATTCGATTGAGAAGTCTAAAATTAGATTGTTTGGTCCGGATTAAAATCTGATTTTAATCCAAGTCAAAATCAAATTTGGGTTGCACAACTTTTCAACCACACATTTTAAAAATTTTTATCAAAATCTACTAAAATTTTAATTTTAATCTCCAACAAATACTCACTAGATTTACTAATATAATTTAATATTCATATCCCAAAAGGTAGTATTCAACCAATATAATATGAATATCTATGAAATGAATAATATCATGCCTAGTTGATGACATGCTGGCATCTTTTTTTTCTGGCAAGAAGAAAGAATAAACTAACACACCAAAAAATAGTATTAAACAGATCCGTGCATATAAAAATAATAGGTTTTGGCAGAATTCAAGAACTGATACATATTATTTCTGACAACTAAAATCAAGTAATACACAAAAAGTAGTAAGAGAAAGAGTGAAAAACTAGTCAAGAATTCAATAACTGAGAAGAGTCAGAAGACAGAAGAGAGCAACTGCAGTGCACTCTGCAGGGATTAGGGAATGTTGCGATGAGATAAGAGTTAAGGTTTATTAGTACCATAAATATTATTAATATAACGTTGATTAAGACGGAGAACAAGCTGTCAACTAACCCTCATGGAATAATGTAAGTCACACAGGCATTTGTATGCTTATTAATGAATTAAATTTAAATGATAATTTTATATTATGAACAAACCGGGTTTCGGGCTACCCAGGTTAAGAAAAAATGCTCAAAACCCGGTCCGCAATAACGTTTTTCTCGTATTTATCCCTAAACTCCGGCCGAACTCCAGTACCCGAAAAATCCGGATCTGGATGGGCCGAATAATCGGATATTGAATCCGGACTGGGTTTTTGGCCCACTCCTAGATTGGACAGGCAAGTCTTGCATAAAAGTGTGAAATAAGTCGAATCAAGTCTTGCAATTGCACATTTAGCCCCTGTTTGGTGACCTTTTTTCTTGAAAAAAAATTGTTTTACATAGTTAATTTTTGAATAATGCGTGATTAAAAAATAAGAAAAAATTTAAGTTTAAGTATAAGATATTTGATTATGTAAATGTTTGATTGAAAATGAATATGTAGAAAAAAAAATTGCAAGAATTGATGACAAAACAGGTGCCTTTTTAATTTTTGGTTAAATATATCTAGCTCAACTTTAAACATTTTATTAAAATGAAAACCTAATGGGAATCTTATCTTGACATCTTGGACTACCATTTTTGAAGAAATTGAGAAGCAGAGTTGATTGACAAAGAATTTATTGTGTACTTATCCACTCATTTCAATATTTCCATGATCATTTCAATGTTTGTGTAGACTTTCTCAAAGGCGGCTGACTCTATCTTTACCACTCTCAATTGGTACGAGACCTTAAAGAGTGAAAGCCCAAGGATAAAAACGACATAACGTTCTTAGAAATTATATTATTGCAAACTATGATATGATCTAATTCATGTACTATTTATTTACTATAACTTAAGAAATAAAATAAAATGAAACAGTAGAACTACGAAATTTCATGAATATATCATGAAAACTACTAAATCCTCATAATAAAAATGTACACATCAAAGTAACCAACCAATGCCAATATGTTAACACATCTTCAATCAAAACTGTATGGCCCTAAGTAAGTTCATGTCTCGTCTTCGCCAGGGCAGATGAGGAAGCTGCGCGAAAACCAGTATGGAAACATGTGGGGAAATAGCAACCCAGTTGCTGCAATTTGTATCCCCAAAAGAATCACTATCGTCTAGCGAAATTGTTGCAGGGCCTTATTTTGCACTAGCTTTTCGATTCATCAAGTCATGATAATATAGCAGTAAACACATGGGTTGACCTAGTATGCTGAAAAAGCACCAAAATAACATGTTGCCCACCTGGAGAAAGAAGAAAAATTGGTCTCGGTTTTAGATTAAAATGCGATCAAACCATTGGGGCGAAATACATGGATGAAGAACAGGACTTCTTCGAATAAATACTCCAACATCAGCGAATTTGTTTCTAACATAAGTAGTCCCCCGAACCATATTTATGCAACTTGAGAACTCGAAGTAGAAAAACAAACTGCTAAAATTGACAAGGACATAATGAAGAACCCAACAAGGTGATACGGACACGAAAAACTAACCATCGAATTTTGAAACTTGTCTTGCAAGTACTTAGTTATGATGACAAGAGGAACCTGTTCAATGGCGAAATCAGAATTCACAAACCATATTAAAATCTCAGAACTAATGTTCAATCTTACTAAAAACTAAATTCCACAGATGGATGTGAACAGTAACATTACCTGAAACATAATGCCAATGAATGCCCAAAACTTGAATATGTGGCAAGGGACGGCAATACACAACTGTAAACAAACCGAAGTTGATTTCATATAAAACATCCTAAGCTTAGGTACTAATGTGAGAGCATAAATATAAACTTGAAATGAGATGCAAAGAGGGGAAAGACATCATACCTCATGAAATATAGCAGATACAAGGAACGCAATCAAAACAGCACCTCCCTGCAAGAAATAAAATAAAAAATAAAAAATAAATAAAAAGTAGATCAATTAGATTGCCAAAAAAGTTATATGGATTACAAATAGAAGTAATTAGAGGCAAAGTGGCCAAAGGATCGTTTAGGCTGAAATCTAAGGACTGAGTACAGCTGTTGATTATTGTAAAACTACAAAAGCAGTAATTTGCAAGAGTTTAATCTCAAAGTATCATCATCGTGAGTCGTGACTGGTCTTCTCAATATTTACTCCAAATCCTTATTTCAAAAGTATATACTCTTTCAAACTAAAAGATCGCAAAGAGCAAGCTCTTGGATCATAAAGTGACAATTACATTTTATTTTTTTGGGACACATTTGAATTGATAGATGTGATAACCTTTAGATTTAGATTGTTTAGGGATTTAATAATAAACCGATCTAATATCTTATGTTTGATTAGACAATAAAAATTCATTGTTGTAATGGTAATCAGGTCATACGATCCAAACCCTAATTATATTTTGTCAAAATTATTACAATCACAAATATAAATATAAAAAATATCAGTATAGGAAGCAGAAGAAAATTATTTAACAGCCAGGTTAAGGTTTCAAAGAGATAATAAATTACCCTTGGTGTCCCATTCCGTAAGCATGGAAAATATATATGTCGGACCATCCACTTGTGTACAGGCTGTAATCAATAAACTTTCCAGTCAACAATGGTCCAATTGAAGATGAAAGAATGACAATTAAGAAAGAATTAAGAGCTTAAAAAATTGTAGCCTGCTCAGCAAAATTTTCATCTAACCAGTGCTTATAAGAATGAGGACTAATTACCCTATTAATATAGTCTGCACGATACTACCCCACCCAGGTCTCCCATGCTCTTCCAAGAAATAATACTCGTCCTTTTTCCATTGATTTGTAGTACTCATACTTTTCAAGAGCGAGAAAGAGTGCCATTTAATTATCCCACCCTTTGATTTCCACCCCCCATCTGTTCTTTAATGCCCACCTTGGACTACATGTCAGAAATTTGATGAATAATTGGAAACCTAATCCATTCTATCCTTCACAACATCTCAGAACTTAGTTCCCATAAATCCATTGAATACTTGAAATGGCCAAAAGGTTATCTTCACAAACATTTTTCATTCACTTGGTGGAAAAGACTAATGAATTCAAGTAATATCCTTGCACAAGTTAATAGATAAAAATATTACAACTGTGTTAATAGCTGTTGAGGAAAGTAGTTCAATAATCAGATCAAACAACAAAAGTCATTTTTATATCATGTTAACGCTATATCTTACGAGAATTCAGAGATCACAAGCAGAATACATTCAATGCTTGTGAATTAAGTAGCTTAACAATCAAGTCAAAACAGAGAATGAGAAATATTTCTGCATTATGTCGAAGATAACACTTACAACTTATGAATCTGCGAAAATTTTACATATTCATTACAGCACCAAAAGAAAATGAAATGCAGCTTTTTTCTTCATAATATAACAAAGTAAGAAAAAATCTTGCGACCAATTATTTTCAGAAAAACTTGGCAGATTAACTTACCATATTCCACATCCTCCAATACTGATGACAGCAGCAACAGTCGACAATCATATATAAAATGAAAGAACAGCATCAATAATCTGACACAAAATAATTGGCATGTAAAAAAGTGAGGAATGTCTTGTCAATGCATACAAGTCTACCTCCTCAACTGTTTTCGCATTCCACCAATCTTTGTAGAACTCACGATCACCAAAGCAGAGAAGTTCCGCAAGTATATTCAGCCTATATCACAGCACTGTGTGTAAGTAAGATCTGAGTAATGTGATTGACAGACAAAAAGCCAACATGGAACATGGTTCTCATTTCACACAGAGGCTTAAAAGATCAAAATATACTTAATCCGAAGGGAAGAACAAAAAACCTTTATAAGAAAAATTGAGTGCATTGAGCATTTTAGCAACAGTTATTTGCCCAGATCAAGGTAACAACGTGAGCTACTTTCCTTATATTATATAGTACATACGGTTACAGAACAAAACACAGGTAGGTCTGCAACCCAACCCCAGTTTCAGAACACCTCTACTTGGGGATCACGTTGCTTGGCATAGCAGTACCATTGCTAACTAGAGCTGAACATATCAATTTCAAATATCCAATTGTACTTGTAATTTTAAAAACTGATCATGGTAAGTAAAATTTATAAATTGTATAACAATAATGATAACAATATCTATCCAATGAATAGGAAAAGGCTCTGAAGCAAATTTTTTCAATTAAAGAATGATTCCTCTCTTAGCTATTAAACATTCATCAGAAATGTTGGCCACGGCTTTCCATGAAACTCTGCCAAAGGAACAAAAGTTATCTTCTATTTGGGGTACCTATTTGTTTTTCATCTTTGCTTTTGCTTACAGTCTAGCAACACAGTAATCTCTGGCTTCTTTTTTTTTTTTTTCTTTTAAATAACCTTTAATCTGTGATTCTTCCATTTTCTGATCTCTGAGATC
Source organism: Fraxinus anomala (assembly GCA_903798345.1). Taxonomy (NCBI): domain Eukaryota; kingdom Viridiplantae; phylum Streptophyta; class Magnoliopsida; order Lamiales; family Oleaceae; genus Fraxinus; species Fraxinus anomala. Next base: position 9,136 of record CAIGRN010122571.1, on the reverse strand, counting down.
CTCTGGCAAATCAAGATGTGTGCTTTTCTAGACCAGTTTCATTTTCTGGTACAATCCATTTGGTAATGAATTGGCTATTTTTGCACCATTTGATGTTTACTTGACCAGTTTCAACTTTTGGTTAAAGTTATATGCTACATATTTAAGTGCTTGCATTTTATTTTACTATGTAGTCATGATTTCTTACACTTAAATTGGTATTGTCTAATACTTTTCCCGTCCTATTATTTTCAAGAATAACCATGCTAGTCACCATGTAGCGGTGTTCAGTACAACATAGCAATACACGGAATTCTTGGACATCCACAAAAGGCAACAATCTTGTTTCCAAATTACCGCATAGTTTCTTTGGTATTACCTAAAATGGAGTTTCATATGTATAAATAACTTCATAACAATAAATATCGTGGCATATTAATGAACAATCTTGCAAAGCAAGACAGGCAAAGAGCCATATGCATGTAAATCATTATATCAGTAAAGTGTTTCTAAATTTGAAATAGGTGTCAGGTGTTTGAAACAAAAACAAGCAAGTTTCATTAGGCAAATCACAAAATGATTACACAAAAAGGGAAAATACTCTTTTTAAGTTTTGAGGAAGAAAGAACATACCAAAGATGGAAAAAACAATAAAACATGCAGAGCCACACATATAAATTTGGAACTGAAAGCTTCAAGACTCTTTCTATGGCATACAATAGGTTTCCTTTCAAAGGATGTTGAGAATTTCGCACAATTGGGTTTATGTACTGCACAATGAAATAATCTATATCAGTCGAGTTCACATTCAAATAGAGAAAAACATTTTAGGAGTTGATTTCGTAAGAAATAGGAGATAACCTGTTCTACGATAAATCCCATGAATCCTGTAAATATTACTAACTTAATGAGTTGACGTACCACCCAACCCTTCCTAATGCACGCTGTACGGGGATAGCTTGGCTACAAATAACAATTCTTAGGTGATAAGAGAAAATATTCAACACGACAGAATAAATCAAGCGGAGCAGAATTAATGAGTTCCAACTATAATACCTTGTACATCAATCACATGATCAAAAACAGAGCAAAAATAGCGAGAAATGCAGGCCCGAGGCTACCGAGAAGGATTTACTTCTCAATGTAGATAATAATGTGCAAGAAACATGCTTTAGACAATTCCATTCTAACATTTGCAGTCTCACCAGTTCTATGCAGTGGGTATGAGCAAGGTCTGGCACAGTTCAGTTCTATGTGACAGTCAAACTAGTCTATTTCAAGTAAACAACCCAATTCGTTTATAAGAGAGTCCAGTTCAGTCCTTTTCAGGGTTCAAAGTTTGAAAAACGTGGTGTGGTGCATTATCAATAAATTTACCTAACAATTAACATTTAACATTATTTGTAAAGAAGTAAAAATAGGAAAAGCAAAATCATTCCAGTTTTGGGGAATTTCGACCATCCCTATTGCCCACTGGTATTTAATGTAAGATTGAGATCTCTCAATAATGTTTCGAGCATTCATATTGATTGATGGACAACACATATTCAACTAAGGGTCCATATGTAACTCCGTATAAAGAGCTTTTTATGAAGTATCTAGAGAAGCTGTACATGTTCATGAATTTGTATAAAATTTTGATATTGATAATTAAATTGTTCAGCCATGCATACCTGGTAACACAATGTGGGAGCAACCATGAAGTATGCCAAACTCTTAAAGCTAACATCGTCAGAGTTCCAATAACCAGACAATGTTTCACCCTGGTCTCAAAAGAGAGTTCCATATAAGAAACTACAATTATCTGAATTGAATTGATTAAAAAGGCAACGCTTGAGAACAGTTATTCATCAATTAGCATGTGCGCGCGCATTTATTAGAGATAAAAATAGATATGCATAAATGGATTGAAGTTATCAATATATGAGGGAGAGTAACAGGATTGCATATACATTTCATAATTCTTTTTAATAAATAGCAGCTGATGTTACAGAACATGGCAAGTATCTCTACAAAAACAATGGAAATGGACAAATTTAGCTTCACGTCTGCCTTTTCAATTCATTTGAACACAATGCATAGTATTGACCAAGAAATGAACACACAGAGTACCAGTGAAGATGAACAAAACCATCAAATAAATATAGCTTTACTACCAAATGTTCCTTTCTCTTCCTTTCCCTTGATCATCCGAAAATAAAAAGGAGCAAAAGTAAAAATATTATCTTTAAGAAAAGGGTTCTCGTTACCTTATCAAGTGATTTGGTTAGTGCCCTCATATCGTGACTTGCATGAGCATAAGATACCAACTTCAACCACACAATGCAAGCAAAGAGCATTAATGCGACACCAGACAGAACAGCAGAATCACCCCTGTGCAATCCCAAACTAGTGAATATCATTTCGTAATTAGAACTACACATTGCTTAAAATAGATAGAATCTACCGATATTTTAGGTGATTTGCTCGAGAATTCCTACCTATTATGAGTTTCCAATATTATCATCCCCGTGTGAATCTTATTTCTACAAAACTATTGCACTAAAGAGACCCGCAAACCAAACTAAAGAATTAAACTCCCTTCATTGTGAAGAGATGGTGTTCTGTACGACTTTTTGGTTAAAAATTGTGAACACCTATGACACAGAGGAAACTTTCAGGACACAACTTCATAAATGCTGGCTTTGCGTGGCATGATTTTCAACCCTATCTGCAGTTGTTTACAAATACCTTTTGGGTGTTCACAACAGAGGTAATCATCAAATGCAGTCATATGGATTAATATAAATAACTTCATAATATTAATGAAGCCAAAAGAACGAAGTATAAATTTAGTGCTCCATCCAATCTCACATTGCCTCTTGGCTCAAAGCATTAAGTTGAAGAAATGACCTTTATGCTGGGTACCCCGACACTGCTGTTATATATTCCAAATCTACCATCCACTTTTCACCTTATGTTTGCAATCAGTTAAATATGTAGACATCATATAATAGCAAAATTTTATTGATATGTTTCAATTGCAAATTTGGAATCTAAATATAGAAGTGTCTCCACTATCAAGGGTAAAATTCACCAGACAAAAATAAATAAGTAAATAAATAAATCGTGATGAACAGCTTAAAAGATGTACTGATTTAAAGAAGTCCAAGACAAACCTAAGAATAACCAAAACCGGATACAAGATAGCAGCTGTTGTTATTATAATGTGAAGAAGGACTGCAACCTGCAATTTTAAATTCGATATGAATTTATTCCCACGGAGCATTAACTAACAACTGATCATAAGAAAGAGCTCAACATTCACAGTTTTGGAAAAACCAAGTTGCATGACAACAGGTTAATTACTCAATAATGTGAACTGCAATGTATAAATAATATGCAGCATGACAACAATACAAGTAAAGAATCCACAAAAATAAATAAATAAAATGATTCATCTATCTAAACAAAATAGATAAAAGCTCAAAAGTCACAACAAGTGATAAAAAAATGTTACGCTACATTAGATGACTTAGCTCAATCAGATAGATTTAAAATATGCACTTTTTCAAAATTCCACCAAGTATTTAGTTTGAAATTATCTAAGATAATCAAAATCTAACCACATCACAATTACAATCTGCATTTTCAGCGAACTTGTAGCCTTACATATTCCCAGCTGGTAGCTTTGAAGATTAAATTCGATAACTCAACTTTTATAAATATAGACTAAACTTCAATAGAACTCTTTAGATTTAGATTTCACAGAGCTATTATTGAAGAGAGATGCCAATGAAAAATCGCCATGAATAATAGAAAAATCACTTTGAAAGGTAACGCTTGTCTTTCAGGTTTTCGAGTGATATGTTTCTCCCAATGTGATGTAACTTTACTACAAGGTGTCCAATTTATATTAACTTGAGGAACAGACTACTAAGCCAATTTAGAGTGATATATGACAAGAAAAATCTAGTAAGCAAAATAAGATATATTTTTCACACTCAATATAATAGGACAGGGGGTAATGCCAAACCTCCGTTTAGGTCTAGGTAAAGAGCCTAACAACTCTTGCCTACACCTAAATGGATTTTTTGCCAAAAATAAAATATCAATTATACAGTGCAGACGGATATCAGGAGTTTGGTTGAGTTGGTTCACAGTCATATGCTAATATGCATTAACTTTTGAGAAAGTATTACTGAGAGAAAACCCTGAGTAATGATAGAAGTCAAACACTGTTCAAATCAGGATGAAAAAAGTAGTAACTCTTAACTTACACATTCAGATATATACTTGAGTAGCACCAACTTCTCAACAAGAAATGCAGCAAGCGGGAAAATTGGGAGACTCAGGCTGCAAAACAGAACAAGAAGAGTTATCATAACAAAAGACGTCATTGATAAATTTATTTTTAAAAAAAAAAAAAAAACTATTTTTTTCTTACACCCATCACATGATTAAAAATGTTTGGCATATGTTACCAGCACATTAGAAGTGGCCAATCCTTCAGTGATGTTGAACTAAACCAAAAGCCTGAATTGATCAGCCAGCCATACTGCAACCACATAAAAGATAACCTCTTAAGCTCAACTACTCCGACAATAATAACAGGCATGTAAATCTTCCAATAATGATATGCAGTAAACATCAACCACTTCTAACTAATAAAAGATAAATATAGTATTAATGATGATTATATTAACTATCCCCATAAATCAAAAGGTGCAAGGCAATTCCAAGAGACGCACCTTCATCAAATTTTCAATAATAAGTCTGCTATTTACAGCAACAAGCACCACTATACAGAGGTTGAAGAGGCCTGCATGACTCTGCCACAAGACACCAATTAACATTCTGAAGTTCCATGACAACTTCATTCATGGAAATAGTTTAGTAAATAACTCCACAAAGTTATAATTTCACACCAGTATATCTAGAACAAGACCAAAACAATATGAAATTGATATCACGGCATCAGATTGCATTATTTAACATGTTGTACATTATGCGTCACTATCCCAAGATAAAATTTTACAATTATATGACCAACATCAGTTCAATATTATTGTTTTTTGTGTTTAAAAGATGGAGCATGAGTATGGGGCAAATATCAAATATCTGTGATTAATACATTTAATTGATATTGGATATATATCATCCTCAAACTCCAATACAAGGTTGTTGATTTTCAATGTGACATACGCTCTTTTCTCAAGAATACAGAGTCCATAAGATGCAGAGTTTCTTCTTAATTGCTCAACTTCCACACCTAGTAAAGCCATATAATCTATCCACTTCTTAAATGAAACTGGATTCACTGAGATGAGCTCCATCATCTCCAAGACACAGAAGACAATAGGAAAAAATAGAGCATGCCTCCCACAGCACAAAAGCAAAAAAGAGAAACCTCATGAAGGCTACTTTCTCACCCCATTTACATTTCATAACTTCTCCAGTACACCCCCGCCCCCCAAAAAATGACAAAACAACGCAAAGAAAGGTCAACTCTTATCGGATTCACCCAGATGAATCACGTCATCTCCAAGATACAAAAGCCAATAGGAAAAGAAAGTGCACACCTCCCTCAGCACAAAAGCCAAAAAGAGAAACTTCTCATAAGGTTGCTTTCTCACCCTTTCTGAATTTCATTACTTCTCGAGTACACCCCCGACCCCAGAAAATGACAAAACAACACAAAGAAAGGTCAACTCTGTATGGGCATACCATAAATACGACAAATGCCACTCGAGAAAACTTCATAACTTAAATAACAACTTTTACACAACATCAACAACCATATAGAATTTTCTTCATCGTACTATCTTCTGAATGAAAGCAATGGGACATCAAATGAGTCAATGAACAATTCAGGACCGTAAGATAGCTTCTGAAATAAACAGTCTTATTAACCCAGTGATGATCTTTGCGTTCTGAAATTTTAAACCAGATATCAACCTAATCCGTAAACAACAAACAAATTAAATGAGCAACAGATGGATGAACTTTTATTTTCGAAGTAGTGAATTTCAAACGATGGTTTAATATATAATATTAGCATATCAACAAATAAGGACATGTATTTCATAGTATTAAAATCCACATATGTTCTACCGAAAATGATAAAGAAATTGTCAAATGTGCGTCCATAATAATCTTAAAAGACCAAGTGGCAAATTTTTGTTCATACCTAACCAGTCCTACTGCAAAAATAAGTCAAAAGACAAGTTCATGAGCTACTTAAAATGACACCGGTAACTTAAACAACAAAAGAGATGAAAAGTACTTAATTTAAAGTTGGTCACAGAGAAAAAAAAATGAAAACAAATCTCTATTATTTGGCCACTTTTTGGCTAAATGAACTCGGAAAAAGCTAGGAATTCAACAATAAATAGTAAAATTTTGATAAAGCAAAGCAGAGAAATTTGTGTAGATATGTAAGGATGGCCAATTATGTGTGTGTGTAAAATTAGTAAGAAAAGCAGTGCAAACCTGTTTGAAGATTGCGTCCGAGCTGAGAGGACTCTCTTTGATTCTCCGGTGAGCCGGTGCCGACGGACGGTGCGCGAATTTCGCCGCCGCCGACACCTCCATTCCTTGATTACTCTCTCCAGTACGAAACTGCTCCTTCTCCTCCTCGCCATTTCTCAAACCTTCAGTACCCGATTCACTCTGCTCTTCCCGCGCCGATTCCACCACTCCTCCACACAGATTTCCCATCTCATTATTGTTATTAACATCACTGTCACTATCATACACCGCCTCTAAAGAGTTTGAATCTGACTCCAGTACAGCCACGGCACTAGATCTCCGCCGAACAGTACTCGCGGCGTGGCTGTGGTGGGTGTTCAACGTCGTCGTTTCTACAATCTCCGGCAACTCCAGGATCGCCATTTTACATTTACAAAACACCCCAGAAACAAATAAAAAGAGAATTCTAGAAAGATATAGAGCTTTTACCAAAATGGGTTACTCTCAAAATGGCAGAGAAGATTGAAAAACTTCTAGAATATAGAAAGATATAAAAAAGAATTGTATGTAGATTTGGCGAGATTTCTATTAAAACACTATTTTTTTGGGATTAAAAGATTATACATTATAGATTCAGGCGGTTTGCTTAATCTTTTTGCTTAGATACATAAATACATGAACAGGGACAAAAAAGTCTGATTTGAACTTCAAAGCACGGCCGCAGGTTCTGAACTTCACCAACGCGGCCACTTGGAAGTTTCTGATTGTTCCGTGAAAACGATGCAAATCGACCAAAATTCTATTAAGGCGTACTTGATTCACCCAAATTAAAATGAAAAATGAAAAATAAATTTCAATTTTCACTTTATATTTTTTGAAAATTGATTTTCTTGATTTTGTCCTTGGTTTTCCAGGTTACTTTTTTCTCTTTTTATTTTTATTTTTTTACAATAAAAACAAATTCTATCCACAATTATGAAAAAATATTCCCTTTAATCGATAATTTCCATAAAAATAAAGTCAAACGAATACAAAAATATTCAAAATTTCAATATTTTTCAGGTGAAAAATTATACCATTCAAACACACTTAATTGACTCTATTATCTAAAATTCATTTTCTTTTCACTCAAATTTCACTCTTGCAATCAAATGAACATTTACTGTAGCAAATATTTTGTAATTTATTTTAAATATACTTGGAAGTTTTAAAGTACGAATTAACGTATTTAATTGTACTAATAATTCATGGTTGACAATGGCGTGTTTGGAATGAGAACATCTTTTGTGACAGTCAACTCATCTAAAATAAAATATTTGGAAGATAATCATAGTATTGATAATAAAGTGAGAGCACCCAAACGTGCCCACAGAATCTTTCTGCAGTGGATATAGAAGGGCACGATCGCGATGTGAATTTGCACAAAAGATGTCACATTATTACATTTGAAATGCTCTAAATGGTATTGAAGAGGGAGCACGTGAAATTTTGGTTGTCGTTCATCATAATCTTTACAGTATGGAAAATTTTTCATTTAAAAAAATCAAAAGAGAAAGAACAAGGCGAAGGAAAACGATTAACTTACACGAGTCGTTTCTGCTAATATATTCTTGAGAGATTATTTATAAAAGGGTTACGTTGAACTCTGTATCAATGATAGAACCAATTTTTATAATTATGAAACCCATATAAGATACAAAGGAATATGCTGCCACTTTTTTAAAATTCTGTTGACCAAATAATTTGCAAAAAATAATTTTTCTTTTAAATAAATTTCTTCCAAACAAATGTTCAATTTGTTGAATGGATAATTTGTTTTCAATATTAAAATATATATATATATATATGGGTTTGGTGATGAAGGACACAGAAAAAGACAAAGGAAACATGGTTGTGGGGTTACATGTCCTCGTCTGAGCCTTATTATTTTTATCAAAATGTATTCTTAAACAGTAATTTAATTTAATTTTAATTACGAATTTTTTAATAAAATAATATTATACGTACATTTTTAAAAAAAAATCTTATTTTTTAACATTACATTTTTCACCGTAGCACAATTATAAAATACAATTAAAAAAAAAGAGGGGGGCCCAACCAAGATTTCGTTGGTTCTGATGTAATTCAGACTGCAAAATGATATTTCCAAGACTAACGTATGACCAAATTATCATAGTTTGATCGCACATTTGCGGTCCCTATTCAAACCTCATAATCTCATGCCATTTTGGTCAAATCTCTATTACGTCAGATAATGGAAATAATCATTATTTTTAAAATATATTTTTCACTCTTTTATTTTTAATCACACATTTTCAATAAAATAATATTACACATAATTCTAAATTTTTTTTATTTTTTAACCACACATTCTCCATGAAAATATTATTCAAAAATGTATTTTCATCATAAAAATGATATTCGAATATGCTCTTAATGTATTAAATTAGACCGTACAATATGTCGATCTATTTCATTTCATATCATAGTTTGAAAAATTGATGCAATTATGTTATGTAATGTCATGTTGGTGAGTCTCATAAATCATTATCGATGATAACAATATTTATAATAATGTTGCTTCGCTAAGGTAATTGACAGAAATTTGAATGACGCGGTGAGGTGGTAACAATTTGTTGAGATTTGGGTTCCAAAACACCAATTAATCCGGGCTCAGTATCAAATCCAAACGACACCACAATACACA